>WNYA01001713.1:0-25748 GCA_019512145.1 Engystomops pustulosus | reverse complement strand
TATGGGAACAAACACCAAAGGGTTAAAAAGTTGCTTCAGCATCTCAGCCTATAGGAGAGACAGAGACCATGTAAGTATAAAGCATATCCCAGATATCACTGTGTTATCTGTGGTGTTACATAGGACTGCAGGACACATCTACTACATGATCTGTACTCAGAGATATCACTGTGTTATCTGTGGTGTTACATGGGACTGCAGGACACATCTACTACATGATCTGTACTCAGAGATATCACTGTGTTATCTGTGGTGTTACATAGGACTGCAGGACACATCTACTACACTTACATAGGACTGCAGGACACATCTACTACATGATCTGTACTCAGAGATATCACTGTGTTATCTGTGGTGTTACATAGGACTGCAGGACACATCACTACATGATCTGTACTCAGAGATATCACTGTGTTATCTGTGGTGTTACATAGGACTGCAGGACACATCTACTACATGGACAGAGGAGTCTGGAGGAGGAGGAGGACAGAGGAGTCTGGAGGAAGAGGAGGAGGACAGAGGAGTCTGGAGGAGGAGGAGGACAGAGGAGTCTGGGGGAGGGCAGGGCAGTCTGGTGAAAGAGGACAGAGGATGTGTGTAGTACATGTAATGCTGGTATATATTCATGTTTTGGGATATTTTAGTGTGTGCCGTATTTGCACTGCTGGTATATATTTGTGTGATCTGGTCATTGGTATCTTTGCTCTACATGTACTTCCTATAGACCTCATTGTAGATGATTTTGTAGCAGTTGACCTGTTAGATTTTTTAATTTGGATGGGGGGGGGGGCACATTTCATTTTTCCCCTCAGGCTCTGATTGGACTCGGCGCTGATTGGACTTTGGTTGATTTCAGTGAGACAATTGTAGAATATAAGGAGAAATCTTCAGTCCTGATCCACATGTGATGTCCTGCAGTGACTGGAGAGCGGCTTCCTGCTGATGGTTTCCATGTCTTCCTCCTGACACCAGGCCATGAGCGCCCCCCTGAGGCTGCACGGAGGATAAATAATCCGCATTATGGAGGAAGATGATGGGATTATACAGGCGGGTGTTATGTACAGCTGGGTTTACTGTCAGCGAGGCCTCAGATTTACAGCCCTCGGGGGTTCGGGGAGAGATATCTTTAGGAAGTTTTGGTTTTGCAGGAAGAATTAGAACAACTCAGCAGAGAATCCGCAGCTCAGAGAGAAGAGCGAGGAGCAGCCATTAGCCTGAGGCGGGACCCCCAGCGGGATCAGGGGCCGGGGCTCATCTGCGGCTTCACCGATCCGTATCCGTAGTCTGTACAGGGTCATAGTATCCTGCAGGTCTCACTGCGCCCTTTGACCTGCACAATCTTACTGCATCAGGACCCCACAGGCCCAACCATGCTAAGGCCGCATTCACACCTGGCATTGGCCTGGTGTATGCGACACACAGACTCAAAACCTCAGATCTCTTGTCCGTTTTTGCGGTTTCTGCGTTTTCCGTATGTTTATAGTCACCTGTTTCTGGTAAATGATGTCAGTGTCTTGTCCCGACCCCTTCGAGGTCACATGACTGCGTTACCTGATCCAAATAAGGAGGGCGCACGGATGACTCCTGTGTTGTATCCGTATTTTTCACGCTCCCATAGATTTCTATAGGAGGGAAGAGCCGGAAGCAGCGGGAGGAATCAGATCTGAGCTGAGGTTTATTGCCAGACCCGGTTATTTACCCGTCACATAAAGGGGGGAATACACAGAAATACATTGGCTCCATTACATTGGCGCAGACGTCAGATCCGTGCGAGATCCTGAGAGTCCAGAGAGAAACAAGTCATTACTGAGGATAAAAAGCCGGAAGAGTAAGGCGCCGCTATTCCCGTCCGTGCGCCATTGTGTCTACGGGTGATTTCACATTTCACTTTTTTCCATGGTTCCGTTGTCCTATTTCTTTCACGGATACGGATGACGGAAGGCAATGAGGTCCGTGTATCACTGATTAAAGCCTTCAGTTACAGACGTCTCAAGCACCCGCTGTGTGTTGTAGTACATGTAATGCTGGTATATTCATGTTTTAGGGATATGTTTAAGTGTGTTGTTGCAGTATTGCACTGCGGTAATATTATTGTTGATGATGATCTGGTCATTGGATCTTCTCTACATGTACTTCCTATAGACCCCTCATTAGTAATGACTATTGTAGCAGTTGTACTGTTAGATTGTTTATTGGATGGGGGGGGGGCACATTTCCATTTCCCCCTCAAGGCCCTGATTGGACTCGGCCGCTGATGGCCTTGGTGATTCCGGAGCTTTTTGTGCAATTGTGATAGGAATCTATAAGGAGAAATCTTCAGTCCGATCCCACATTGTGAGGTGTTCCTGCATGATGACTGTGAGGCGTCTTCCTGCATGATGTTTCCATGTCTTCCTCGCTGACACCAGGCCATGAGCCTGCACCCCCTGAGCTTGCGGAGGATAATAATCCACATTTGGAGAAGGATTATGCTTATACTAGGCGTAGTGTTATGTACACAGCTGGGTTTTAACTGGCAGACGTGCTCAGATTTACAGCCCCTGCGGGGGGATCGGGAGTATGAATAACTTTATGAATGTTTGTTTGCAGGGAGAATTAAAACACTCAGCAGAGAATCCCGCAGCTCTGCAGAGAAAGAGCTGAGGGAGCCATATGCCTGAGCGTGACCACCCTCCAGACGCGTTCAGGGGCCGGGCTCATCTGCGGCCTTCACCGATCACGTATCCGCAGTCTCGTACAGGCGTGTCTAGTATCACTGCAGGTCTCACTGCTGCCTTTGACCTGCCAATCTACCTCCATCAGGACCCCACGCGCCCAATACCATGCTTAGCCGCATTCACAATGTACCATTTGGCCTGGTGTATGCGACAACATATCAAAACTCAGATCATCTTGTCCGTTTTGCGGTTTGAGTTTCCCGTATAGTTTATAAGTCACCTGTTTTTCTGGTAAATGATTGTCCAGTGTCTGTCCCCGACCCCTTCGAGGTACACAGACTGCGTACCTGATCCAAATCAGATGGCGCGTCAAACGGATGACTCTGTGTTGTATCATCGTAGATTTTTCATGCACTTCCCTATAATTTTCTATAACTAGGAGGAGAGACCGGAAAGCAGCGGGAGAATCAATGAGCTGAGGCTAGGTTATTTGCCCAGACCCCGGTTATGTTACTCCGTCACTAGAGGGGGAAATACACAGAAATACATGTGCTCATATTACCTCATTGGCGCAGAACGATCAGATATCACGCGAAGATCCGTGAGAGTCATCAGAGAAGTAATAGGCCAAGCCAACCAAATTCGTTAAATTAACTGTAGGATGACATCAAAGCAAACCACCCTAGGAGGGGGGTCATAAGGAGTGGAGGGGTGTGGGGGGGCGGATGGGGAGCTTATATCAAGGCTCACCCTCCAAAACTCAAACCCGCGATTCCGTCCGTGCGCACATTGTGTCTACGGGTGATTGTCAAATTTCACTTTTTTCCATTGTTCCGCTTGTCCATCTTTCTTCACGGAACGTGATGAGGTCAGCACTGAGGTCCGTGTATCACTGAGATAAAGCTTCAGTTACAGACGTCTCTGGGCACAAGCCAGACAAGACGAACCAACGTAGATCCATGTGCTAAATCGCGACTGAAACGACAGTGCGAAACGACCCGAAATCCAAAGGCTCTCCAGGACTGGATGGTGGACAGGAGCAAAGGGAAACATAACTTATCCGGTTATTTACTTCCCTCCTCATCTCCAGGGACCTGCAGGAATGTTATCAATACATCATCTCCTGCCAATCCTACCTGTGCTGGCTTGTCTGTAGGACTTTGCTGCAGACATTGGGGATCGGTCAGTTCTAGAGCCGATCGCTTTTCCCGACGTGTTACGTCCGATCTTTCCGATTTCGCGACGCCGATCTGATACCTGAAATTGCCCCGGGTGCGGATTGATCGCTGTGCAGTCGGATCGATTTGGGCTCCAGAATGTCGGGCAGCTACGGACAATCGTGTCCGGTTGCGAGGCACTGAACAAAACCGACGGATCGATCAAAACCCTCGCAATTCTTTTTAAAAAAAAATAAACGAAATTTCGTTGGTAGAAGCGCTTACCTTCACTTGGTCGATAGTGTACTTCCAGTGACTGTTCGGCATGCTCTTCAGCGCAGGCAGTCGCCACCTGCCAGTGGACGTGCGAGGAGAACTAGCCTAATAAATCCCTTCGGACCCAATTCCGTAGAGCGAGCAATCAGAACGCTCGCACGTGGATGGGAAGGCATGAGCCGGGTAAGTAAATGCCATTATGTTACTCCTCCTGGATTAAGCGCATTTCACTCTCTCCTGAATCCTCTGTGACTGCCGGTTGGCTGGTGGAACCTGGTGCAGAATTAATTATTTTGCCTCCTAGGCTTGAGGCCCGCATTCCTCTCCTGAATCCATCTGTGCTGCTGTGAATGGTGTAGACCTTGACTGCAGACATTATGTTACTCCTCCATACGGATGATGCGCATCTCTCTGAATCCTCTGTGGGCTGTGCTGGTGGACCTTGCTGCAGACAGTTATTACTCCTCCATAGGAAAGAGCGATCCTTCCTTAATCCTCTGTGCTGCTGTGCATGGTGGACACTTGCTGCAGACATTATGTTACTCCTCCATAGATGAGCGCATTTCTCTCCTGAACTCTGTGCTGCTGTGCATGGTGGACCTGCTGCAGACATTATGTTACTCTCCATAGGATGAGCGCATTCCCTCTGAATCCTCTGTGCTGCTGTGATGGTGGACCTTGCTGCAGACATTATGTACTCTCCATAGGATGAGCGCATTCCTCTCCTGAATCCTCTGTGCTGCTGTGCATGGTGGACCTTGGCTGCAGACAATGTTACTCCTCCATAGGATGAGCGCATTCCTCTCCTGAACCTTGTGCTGCTGTGCATGGTGGACCTCGTGCAGACATTATGTTACTCCTCATAGGATGAGCGCTCTCCTCTCTGATCTCCTCTGTGTGCTGTGGATGGATGAGACCTTGCTGCAGAGATTATGTATCCTCCATGGATGAGCGCCATTCCTCTACTGAATCTCTGTGCTGCTGTGCATGGTGGACCTTGCTGCAGACATTCATGTTACTCCTCATAGGATGAGCGCCTCTTCTCCTGAATCCTCTGTGTGATGTGTCATGGTGGACCTTGTGCAGACAATTATGTTACTCTCCAGTAGCGAATTGCGCGGACCTTCATATCCTGAATCCTCTGGTGCTGCTGTGCATGGACTGCGGACCTCTGGATGTGTATCTCTCCATGGATGAGACGCATTCCTCTCCTGAATCCTCTGTGCTGCTGTGCATGGTGGACCTGCTGCAGACATTATGTTACTCCTCCATGGATGAGCGCTTCCTCTCCTGAATCCTCTGTGCTGCGTGCATGGTGGACCTGCTGCAGACATATGTTACTCCTCCATAGGATGAGGCATCCTCCTCCTGAATCCCTCTGTCTGTCTGTGCATGGTGGACCATGCTGCAGACATTATGTTACTCCTCCATAGATGATGCGCACGCTATCTCTCCTGAATCCTCTGTGCCTGTATGTGCATGGTGGACCTTGCTGCAGACATTATGTTACTCCTCCATAGGATGAGCGCCATTCCTCTCCTGAATCCTCTGTGCTGCTGTGCATGGTGGACCCTTGCTGCAGACATTATGTTACTCCTCCATAGGATGAGCGCATCCTTCCTGAATCCTCTGTGCTGCTGTGCATGGTGGACGCTGTGCAGACATTATGTTAATCCTCCATAGGTGAGCGCATCCTCTCCTGAACTCCTCTGTGCTGATGTGCATGGTGGACCTGCTGCAGACATTTGTTACCTCCATAGGATGAGCGATCTCCTCTCCTGAATCCTCTGTGCTGCTGTGCATGGTGGACCTCGCTGCAGACTTATGTTACTCCTCCATAGGATGAGCGCTTCTCTCCTGCAGCATCTTGTGCTGCTGTGATGGTGGACACTGCTGCCAGACATTATGTTACTCCTCCATAGATGAGCGCATTCTCTCCTGAATCCTTTGTGCTGCTGTGCATGGTGGACCTGCTGCAGACATTATGTTACCTCCTCGGATGAGCGCATTCCTCTCATGAATCCTTGTGTGCTGGTGCATGGTGGACCTTGCTGCAGACATTATGTTTTACGCCTCCATAGATGAGCGCAGTCCTCTCTGACTCTTGTCCTTGTGCTGCTGTGCATGGTGGACCTGCTGCAGACATTATGTTACTCCTCCATAGGATGAGCGCGCTCCTCTCCTGAATCTCTTGCTGTCGTGCATGGTGGACCTTGCTGCAGACAATAGTTACTCCTCCATAGGATGAGCGCCATTCCTCCCTGAATCTCTTGTGTGCTGTGCATGGTGGACCTGCTGCAGACATTGTTACTCCTCCATAGGATGAGCGCTCCTCTCCTGATTCCTGTGCTGCTGTGCTATGGTGGACCTTGTGCCTTTGCGACTGTACCTCCATAGGATGAGCGCCATCCTCTCCGATCCTTGTGCTGCTGTGCATGGTGACCTGTGCTGCAGACATTATGTGTACTCTCCATAGATGAGCGCATTCCTCTCCTGAATCCTCTGTGTGCTGTGCATGGTGGACTGCTGCAGACATATGTTACTCTCCATAGGATGAGCGCATTCCTCTCCTGAATCCTTGTGGTGCTGTGCCTGGTGGACGCGGCTGCAGTATGTACTCTCCATAGGATGAGCGCATTCTCTCTGAATCCTCTGTGCTGCTGTGCATGATGGACCATGCTGCAGGCATTATGTTACTCTCCATAGGATGAGCGCCTTCCTCTCCTGAATCCTCTGTGCTGCTGTGCATGGTGGACCTTGCTGCAGACATTATGTTACTCTCATAGGATGAGCGCCTTCCTTCCTGAATCCTGTGTGCTGCGCTGATGCGTGGACCTTGGCTGCCAGACATTATGTTCATCTCATAGGATGAGCGCCTTCCTCTCCTGAATCCTCTGTGCTGCTGTGCATGGTGGACCTTGCTGCAGACATATGTTACTCTCCATAGGATGAGCGCTTCCTCTCCTGAATCCTCTGTGCTGCTGTGCATGGTGGACCTGTTGCTGCAGAATTACATGTTACTCCTCCATAGGATGAGCGCCTTCTCTCTCCATGCAATCCTCTGTGCCTGCTGTGCATGGTGGACCTCTGCAGGACATTATGTACTCCTCCATAGGATGAGGCTTCTCTCCTGAATCCTCTGTGTGCTGTTGCATGGTGACCGTCGCTGCAGACATATGTTTACTCCTCCATGATGAGCGCCTTCTTCTGAATCCTCTTGTGCTGTGTGCATGGTGGACCTCGCTGCAGACATTATGTACTCCTCCAAGGATGAGCGCATTCCTCCCTGATATCCTCTGTGCTGTGTGATGGTGGACGCTGCAGACATTATGTTACTCCTCCATAGGATGAGCGCATTCCTCTCCTAATCCTCTGTGCTGCTGTGCATGGTGGACCTGCTGCAGACATTATGTTACTCCTCCTAGATGAGCGCATTCTCTCCTGAATCCTCTGTGCTTGCTGTGCAGTGTGGACCTTGCTGCAGACATTATGTTACTCCTCCATAGGATGAGCGCCTTCCTCTCCTGAATCCTCTGTGCTGCTGTGCATGGTGGACCTTGCTGCAGACATTAGTTACTCCCCATAGGGGGTGAGCGAATCCTCTCTGAATCCTCTGTGCTGCGTGCATGGTGGACCTGCTGCAGACATTATGTACTCTCTCATAGGATGAGCGCATTCCTCTCTGAATCCTTGTGCTGCTGTGCATGGTGGACCTGTGCTGCAGACATTATGTTACTCTCCATAGGATGAGACCATTCCTCTCTGAATCCTGTGCCTGCTGTGCATGGTGGACCGTGCTGCAGACATCATGTACTCCTCCATAGGATGAGCGCATTCCTCTCCTGAATCCTCTGCTGCTGTGCATGGTGGACGCTGCTGCAGACATTCTGGTAATCCTAGCTGCACCTGAGCCGCATTCCTCTCCGAATCCTCTGTGCTGTGTGATGGTGGACCTGCTGCAGACATTATGTTACTCCTCATAGGATGAGGATTCCTCTCCTGAATCCCTGTTGCTGCTGTGCATGTGTGGACCTTGCTGCAGAATTAGTTACTTCCATAGGATGAGCGCCTTCCTCTCCTGAATCTCGTGCTGCTGTGCATGGTGGACCTTGCTGCAGACATTATGTTACTCCTCCATAGGATGAGCGTTCCTCTCTCGAATCCTCTGTGCTGCTGTGCATGGTGGACCTTGCTGCAGACATATGTTACTCCTCCATAGGATGAGCGCATTCCTCTCTGAATCCTCTGTGTGCTGTGCATGGTGGTGGACTTGGAGACATTATGTTACTCCTCCATAGGATGAGCGCATTCCTCTCCTGACTCCTCTTGTGCTGCTGTGCATGGTGGACTTGCTGCAGAAATATGTTACTCCTCCATAGGATGAGCGCATTCCCTCCTGATACTCCTGTGTGCTGTGCATGGTGGACCTTGCTGCAGACATTATGTTACTCTCCTAGGTGAGCGCTTCCTCCCTGAATCCTGCTGTGCGCTGCTTGCATGGTGGACCTGCTGCAGACATTATGTTACTCCTCCATAGGAGAGCGCCTATCTCCTGAATCCTCTGCTGTCTGTGCATGGGGACCTTGCTGCAGACATTATTGTACTCCTCCATAGGATGACGCGCTTCCTCTCCATGAATCTCTGTGCTGCTGTGCATGGTGGACCTTCTGCAGACATTATGTTACTCCTCCATAGGATGAGCGCATTCCTCTCCTGAATCCTCTGTGCTGCTGTGCATGGTGGACCTTGCTGCAGACATTATGTTACTCCTCCATAGGATGAGCGCATTCCTCTCTGCAATCCTCGTGTGCTGCGGTAGGTGGACCTCGAGCAGACATATGTTATCCTCCATAGATGAGCGCATTCCTTCCTGAATCCTCTGTGCTGCTGTGCATGGTGGACCTTGCTGCAGAATATGTACTCCTCCATAGGATGAGCGCATCCTCTCTGAATCCTCTGTGCTCTGTGCATGGTGGACCGTGCTGCAGACATCATGTTACTCCTCCATAGGATGAGCGCCTTCCTCTCCTGAATCCTCTGTGCTGCTGTGATGGTGGACCTTCGTGCAGACATTATGTTACTCCTCCATAGGATGAGCGCATCCTCTCTGAATCACTCTGTGCTGCTGTGCATGGGGACTTGCTGCAGACATTTGTTACTCATACTAGGATGAGCGCCATCCTCTCCTGAATCCTCTGTGCTGTGTGCATGGTGGACCCTTGCTGAAGACATCATGTTACTCCTCAATTATGTTCTCCCCATATAGGATGAGCCGCATCTCTCTATCCTGAAGTCCTCTGTGCTGCTGTGCATGGTGGCCTATGCTGCAGACATTAGCTTACTCCTCCATAGGATGAGCCATTCTCTCTTCGAAATCCTCTGTGCGGCTGTGCATGGTGACTTGCTGCAGACATATGTTAATCTCCATAGGATTGAGCGCATCCTATCTGGAATCCTCTGGTGCTGCTGTGATTGTGGACCTTCTAGGCAGACTTATGTTACTCCTCCATAGGATGATGCGCAATTTCTGGCCTGAATCCCTCTGTGCTGCTGTGCATGGTGAGACGTTGTCTGCAGACATTATGTTACGCCTCCATAGGATGAGGTAGCATTCCGTCTCCTGAATATCTGTTGCTGACTGTGCATGGTTGGACCTGTCTGCTGCAGACATTTTGTTACTCCTCCATTAGGATGAGCGCATTCTCTACTGAATCCTCTGTGGCTGCGTGCATGGTGGACCTTGCGAGCAGGAAATTTGTACTCCTCCATAGGATGAGCGCTTCATACTCCTGAATCCTCTGTGTGCTGTGCATGGTGTGACCTCGCTTGCCAGACATTCATGTTACCTCCATAGGATGAGCACGCATCTCCTCCTGAATCCTCTGTGATGCTGGTGCATGGTGGACCTTGCGCCAGACATTATGTTATCCTCCATAGGATGAGCGTTCCTCTCCTGAATCCTCGTTGCCTGCGTGCATGCGTCTATGGACACAGCACATACAGACGAGACAAAAACGATCCATTGTAAATGCGACTGAAACGCCCAGTGCGAACAGGACCCGAAATCCAAAGGTCTCCAGGACTGGAGGGTGTCAGGGAGACAAAGGGAAACTTTGGGTATTTATGCCCTCCTCATCTCAGGGACTGCAAGGAAATGTATCAATACATCATCTCCTGCATCACTCTGTGCTGCTGGCATTGGTGGACTTTGCTGCAGACATTGGGGGTCATTTACTTAAGGGCCCGATTCGCGTTTTCCCGACGTGTGTACCCGATATTTCCGATTTGCCGCCGATTGTACTGAATTGCCCCGGATTGTGGCTTGCACGCGATCGGATTTGGCGGCCAAACATGCGTGCGACGGAAATCGGGGGCGAGGCTGAACGAAAACCCGACGATTCGGAAAAACGCCGCATTAAAAAACCGAAAAAAAAGTGTCGCTTGGGAAGCGTTACCTTCACTTGGTCCGCTGGTGTATTCCAGTGCGTTCTGATGCTCTTCAGCGCAGCAGCGCCACCGGGTGGCGGCGGAGGAACTGCTTAATAAATCCCTTCCGGACCCGAATCCAGAGCAGAGAACTCGCCGCTGGATCGGGAAGGGCCGGGTAAGTAAATCGCCCATTATGTTACTCCTCCATAGGATGAGCGCATTCCTCTCCTGAATCCTCTGGCTGCTGTGGCATGGTGGACCTTGCTGCAGACATTAATTACTCCTCCATAGGATGAGCGCATTCCTCTCCGAATCCATGTGCTGCTGTGCATGGTGGACCTTGCTGCAGACATTTGTTACTCCTCCATAGGATGAGCGCCTCCTCTCCTGAATCCTCTGTGCTGTGTGCATGGTGGACCTTGGCTGCAGACATTATGTTACTCCTCAATAGGATGAGCGCATTCTCGTCATGAATCCTTGTGCTGCGTGTGCAGGTGGACCTTGCTGCAGACATCATGTACTCCTCCATAGGATGAGCGCATCTCTCCGAATCCTCTGTGCTGGCTGTGCATGTGGACCTCGCTGCAGACATTATGGTACTACTCCTATAGATGAGCGCATTCCTCTCCTGAATCCTCTGTGTGCGTGCATGGTGGACCTTGCTGCAGACATTATGTTACTCTCCATAGGATGAGCGCATTCCTCTCCTGCAATCCTCTGTGCTGCTGGGCATGGTGGACCTTGCTCGACAGATTATTCTCCCTCCATGGATGAGCGCTCCTCTCCTGAATCTCTGTGCTGCTGTGCATGGTGGACCTCGCTGCAGACATTAGTTACTCCTCCATAGGAATGAGCGCCTTCCTCTCCTGAATCCTGTGCTGCTGTGCATGGTGTGACATTTGCCGACATTATGTTACTCCTCATAGGATTAGCGCCTCCTCTCCTGAATCCTCTGTGTGCTGTGCATGGTGGACCTTGCTGCAGACATTATGTTACTCCTCCATAGATGAGCGTCCTTACCTCCCTGAATCCTCGTGTGCTGCGTGCATGGTGGAACCTTGCTGCAACATCATGTTACTCCTCCATAGGATGAGGCACTTCCTCTCCTGAATCCTCTGTGCATGCTGTGCATGGTGGACCCCGCTGCAGACATTATGTTACTCCTCCATAGGATGAGCGCATTCCTCTCCTGAATCCTCGTGATGCTGTGCATGGTGGACCATGGCAGACATATGTTACTCTCCATAGGATGAGGCATTCTCTCCTGAATCCTCTGTGCTGCTGTGCATGGTGGACCGTGCTGCAGACATCATGTTACTCCTCCATGGATGAGCGTTCCTCTCCTGATCCTCTGTGCTGCTGTGCATGGTGGACCTTGCTGAGACATTATGTTACTCCTCCATAGATGAGCGCCTTCCCTCCTGAATTCTCTGTGCTGCTGTGCATGGTGGACCTTGCTGCAGACATTATGTTACTCCTCCATAGGATGAGCGCATTCCTCTCCTGAATCCTCTGTGCTCTCGTGCATGGTGGACTGCTGCCGACATTATGTTACTCTCCATAGATGAGCGACATTCCTTCCTGAATCCTTGTGCTGCTGTGCATGGTGTGGACCTTGTGCAGACATTATGTTAATCCCTCACTAGGTGAAGCATTCCTCTCCTTAATCCTCTGTGCTGCTGTGCATGGTGGACCTCGCTGCAGACATTATGTTACTCCTCCATAGATGAGCGCCTGTCCTCTCCTGAATCCTCTGTGCTGCTGTGTATGGTGGACCCGTGCGACTATGTTACTCTCTCCATAGGATGAGGCATTCTCTCCTGAATCCTTGTGCTGCGTGCATGGTGGACCTTGCTGCAGACATTATGTTACTCCTCCATAGGATGACGACGCCTTCCTCTCTGAATCCTTTGTGGCTGCTGTGCATGGGGACCTCGCTGCCAGACATTATGTTACTCCTCATAGATGAGGCATTTTCCTCTCCTGAATCCTCTGTGCTGCTGTGCATGTGGACCTTGCTGGAAGATTATGTTACTCCTCCATAGGATAGCGCTCCTCTCTGAATCCTCGTGCTGCTGTGCTGGTGGACCATGCTGCAGACATTATGTACTCCTCCATAGGATGAGCGCCTTCCTCTCCGATCCTCTGTGCGCTGTGCATGGTGGACCTTGCTGCAGAAATCATGTTAATCCTCCATAGGATTGAGCGCATTCCTATACTGAATCCTCTGGTGCTGCTGTGCATGGTGGACCTTAGTGCAGACATTTGTTACTCCTCCATAGGATGAGCGAATTCTCCTCCTGAATCCTCTGTGCTGCTGTGCATGGTGGACCGTGCTGCAGACATTATGTTACTCCTCCATAGGATGAGAGCATTCCTCCCTGAATCCTCTGTGCTGCTGTGCATGGTTGGACCGTCTGCTGCAGACATATGTTACTCCTCATAGGATGAGCGCTTCTCTACTGAATCCTCTGTGCTGCTGTGCTGGTGACCTTGCTGCAGACATTATGGTACTCCTCCATAGGATGAGCGCATTCCTTCCTGAATCCTCTGTGCTGCTGTGCAGTGGACCTCGCTGCAGACATCATGTTACCTCCATAGGATGAGCGCATTCCTCTCCTGAATCCTCTGTGCTGCCTGTGCATGGTGGACCTTGCTGCAGACATTATGTTACTCCTCCATAGGATGAGCGCCTTCCTCTCCTGAATCCTCGTTGCTGCTGTGCATGGTGGACCTTGCTGCAGACATTATGTTACTCCTCCTACGATGAGCGCCTTCCTCTCTGAATCCGCTGTGCTGCTGGCATGGTGGACCTTGCTGCAGAACATATGTGTACTCCTCCATAGGATGAGCGCCTTCCTCTCCTGAATCCTCTGTGCTGCTGTGCATGGTGGACCTGCTGCAGACATTATGTTACTCCTCCATAGGATGAGCGCATTCCTCTCCTGAATCCTCTGTGCTTGTCTGTGCATGGTGGCTGCTGCAGGACATCATGTTACTCCTCCATAGGATGAGCGCCTTCCTCTCCGAATCCCTGTGCGCTGTGGCATGGTGGACCTTGCTGCAGACATTATGTTACTCCTCCATAGGAGAGCGCATTCCTCTCCTGAATCTCTGTGTGCTGGTGCATGGTGGACCTGTGCGCAGACATTATGTTACTCCTCCATAGGATGAGCGCTTCCTCTCCTGAATCCTCTGTGCTGCTGTGCATGGTGGACCCTCGCTGCAGACATTATGTTACTCCTCCATAGGAGTAGGCATTCCTCTCTGAATCCTCTGTGCTGCTGTGCATGGTGGACCTTGCTGCAGACATTATGTTACTCCTCCATAGGATGAGCGCATTCCTCTCCTGAATCCTCTGTGCTGCTGTGCATGGTGGACCTCGCTGCAGCAATTATGTTACTCCTCCCTAGGATGAGCGCATTCCTCTCCTGAATCCTCTGTGCTGCGTGTGCGTGGACCTTGCTGCAGACATTTGTTACTCCCATAGGATGAGCGCATTTCTCTCCTGAATCCTCTTGGCTGCTGTGATGGTGGACCTTGCTGCAGAAATTATGTTACTCCTCCATAGGATGACGCATTCCTCTCCTGAATCTCTGTGCTGCGTGCATGGTGGACCTTGCTGCAGACATTATGTTATCCTCCATAGGATGAGCGCATCTCCTCCTGAATCCTCTGTGCTGCTGTGCATGGTGGACCGTGTGCAGACATTGTACTCTCCATAGGATGAGCGCATTCCTCTCTGAATCCTCTGTGCTGCTGGCATGGTGGACCGTGTGGCAGACATACTGTTACTCTCCATAGGATGAGCGCATTCCTCTCCTGATCCTCTGTGCTGCTGTGCATGGTGGAGCTTGCTGCAGACATTATGTTTACCTCCATAGGATGAGCGCATTCCTCTCCTGAATCTCTGTGCTGCTGTGCATGGTGGACCTTGCGCAGACATTATGTTACTCCTCCATAGGATGAGGCCATTCCTCTCCTGAATCTCTGTGCGCTGTGCATGGTGGACCTTGCTGCAGACATTATGTTACTCTCCATGGATGAGCGCCTTCCTCTCCTGAATCCTCTGTGCTGCTGTGCATGGTGGACCTTGCTGCAGACATTATGTTACTCCTCCATAGGATGAGCGCCTTCCTTCCTGAATCCTCTGTGCTGCTGTGCATGGTGGGACCTTGCTGCAGACATTATGTTACTCCTCCATAGGATGAGCGCATTCCTCTCCTGAATCCTCTGTGCTGCTGTGCATGGTGGACCTTGCTGGAGACATTATGTTACTCCTCCATAGGATGAGCGCCTTCCTCTCCTGAATCCTCTGTGCTGCGTGCATGGTGGACCTTGCTGCAGACATCATGTTACTCCTCCAGGAGGAGCGCATTCCTCTCCTGAATCTCTGTGCTGCTGTGCATGGTGGAACCGCTGCAGACATTATGTTACTCCTCCAGAGATGAGCGCATTCCTCTCCTGAATCCTCTGTGCTGCTGTGCATGGGGGACCTTGCTGCAGACATTATGTTACTCCTCCATAGGATGAGCGCCTTCCTCTCCTGAATCCTCTGTGCTGCTGTGCATGGTGGACCTTGCTGCAGACATTATGTTACTCCTCCATAGGATGAGCGCATTCCTCTCCTGAATCCTCTGTGCTTGTGTGCATGGTGAGACCTCGCTGCAGAATATCATGTTACTCCTCCATAGGATGAGCGCATTCCTCTCCTGAATCCTCTGTGCTGCGTGCATGGTGGACCTTTGCTGCAGACATTATGTTACACTCCATAGGATGAGCGATCCTCTCCTGAATCTCTGTGCTTGCTGTGATGGTGGACCTCGCTGCAGACATTATGTTACTCCCATAGGATCGAGCGCATTCCTTCCTGAATCCTCTGTGCGCTGTGCATGGTGACCTGCTGCAGACATATGTTACTCCTCCATAGGATGAGCGCATTCTCTCCTGAATCCTCTGTGCTGCTGTGCATGGTGGACCTTGCTGCAGACATTATGTTACTCATCCATAGGATGAGCGCCTTCCTCTCCGAATCCTCTGTGCGTGTGCATGGTGGACACTCGCTGCAGACATTATGTTACTCCTCCATAGGGATGAGCGCTATTCCTCTCCTGAAACCTCTGTGCTGCTTGCATGGTGGACCTTGCTGCAGACTATATGTTATCTCATAGGATGAGCGCATTCTCTCCTGAATCCTTGTGCTGCTGTGCATGGGGACCTTGTGCAGACATCATGTACTCCTCCATAGGATGAGCGCCTTCCTCCGAATCCTCTGTGCTGCTGTGCATGGGGACCTGCTGCAGACAATGTTACTCCTCCATAGGATGAGCGCCTTCTCTCCTGAATCCTCTGTGCTGCTGTGCATGGTGGACCTTGCTGCAGACATTATGTTACTCCTCCCATAGGATGAGCGCATTCCCTCTGAATCCTCTGTGCTGTGTGCAATGGTGGACTTGCTGCAGACATAGTTACTCCTCCATAGGATGAGCGCTTCCTCTCCGAATCCTCTGTGCTGGCTGGCATGGTGGACCTTGCTGCAGACATATGGTGACTTCTCTCCATAGGATGAGCGCATTCCTCTCCTGAATCCTCTGGGCTGCTGTGCATGGGTGGACCTTGCTGCAGACATTATGTACTCCCCATAGGATGAGAGCATTCCTTCTCGAACCTCTGTTGCTGCTGTGCATGGTGGACCTTGCTGCAGGACATTATGTTACTCCTCCATAGGATGAGCGCATTCCCTCTCCGATCCTCGTGCTGCTGTGCTGAGAGGACCTGCTGCCAGACATTATGTTACTCTCCATAGATGAGCGCCTTCTCCTCCTGAATCCATCTGTGCGCTGGCATGGTGGACCTTGCGCAGAATTGATGTTACTCCTCCATAGGATGAGCCATTCCTCCTGAATCCTCTGGTGTGTGCATGGAGAGGACCTTGCTGCAGACATTATGTTTACTCCTCCATAGGATGAGCGCATTCCTCCTGAATCCTCTTTGCTGCTGTGCATGGTGGACCTTGCTGCAGACATTATGTTACTCTCCATAGGATGAGCGCATCCTCTCCTGAATCCTCTGTGCTGCGGTGCATGGGTGGACACTGCTGCAGACATATGTTAATCTCCATAGGATGAGCGCTTCCTCTCCTGAATCCTCTGTGCTGCTGTGCATGGGGACCTTGCTGCAGACATTATGTTACTCCTCCAAGGATGAGAGCCCTTCCTCTCCTGAATCCTCTGTGCTGCTGTGCATGGTGGACCTTGGCTGCAGGACTTATGTTAATCCTCCATAGGATGAGCGCTCCTCTCCTGAATCCTCTGTGCTGCTGTGCAGGGGATCCTTGCTGCAGACATATGTTACTCCTCCATAGGATGAGCGCTTCCTCTCCTGAATCCTCTGTGCTGCTGGCATGGTGGACCTGCTGCCGACATTATGTTACTCCTCATAGATGAGCGCATTCCTCTCCTGAATCCTCTGTGCGGTGCATGGGGGACCGTGCTGCAGACATTATGTTACTCCTCCATAGGGATGAGCGCTTCCTCTCCTGATCCTCTGTGCTGCTGTGCATGGGGACTTGCTGAGGAACATTATGTTACTCCTCCATAGGATGAGCGCCTCCTCTCCGAATCCTGGTGCGCTGTGCCTGGTGGACCTTGTGCAGCATTATGTTTACTCGCTCCATAGGATGAAGCGCATTCCTCTCCTGAAGTCCTGTGGCTGTTGCAGGTGGACCTTGTGCAGACATTATGTTACTCCTTAGGATGAGCGCCTTCCTCTCCTGAATCCTTGTGCTGGATTGCATGGTGGAACCTTGCTGCAGATCATGTTACTCCTCCATAGGATGAGCGCCTCCTCTCCTGAATCCTCTGTGCTGTGTGCATGGTGGACCGCTGCAGACATCATGTTACTCTCTAGGATGAGCGCATTCCTCTCCTGAATCCTCTGTGCTGTGCATGGTGGACATTGCTGCAGACATTATACTCCTCCATAGGATGAGCGCATTCCTCTCTGAATCCTCTGTGCTGTGTGATGGTGGACCTCGCTGCAGAATTATGTTACTCCTCCATAGGATGAGCGCATCCTCTCCTGAATCCTCTGTGCTGCTGTGCATGGTGGACCTTGCGCAGACATTAGTTACTCCTCCATAGGATGAGCCGCATTCCTCTCCTGATCCTCGTGTGCTGTGCATGGGACTTGCTGCAGACATATGTTACTCCTCCATAGGATGAGCGCCTCCTCTCCTGAATCCTCTGTGCTGCATGCATGGTGGACCTGCTTGCAGACATCATGTTATCCCATAGGATGAGCGCATTCCTCTCCTGAATCCTCTGTTGCTGCTGTGCAGGTGGACGTTGCTGCAGAACAGATATGGTACTTCTCCTCCATAGGATGAGCGCCTCCCCTCCTGAATCCTCTGTGCTGTGTGCATGGTGGACCTGTGCAGACATTATGTTACTCCTCACATAGGATGAGCGCATTCCTCTCCTGAATCCTCTGTGATCTTCTCGCTGTGCAGGTGGACCTGCTGCAGACAATTATGTTACTCCTCCATAGGATGAGCGCATTCCTCTCCTGAATCCTCTGTGCTGATGTGCAATGGGGACCTGCTGCAGACATTATGTTTATCCTCCATAGGATGAGCGCATTCCTCTCCTGAATCCTCTGTGCTGCTGTCATGGTGGACCTTGCTGCAGACATTGTACTCCTCCATAGGATGAGCGCATTCCTCTCTGAATCCTCTGTGCTGCTGTGCATGGTGGACCTTTGCTGCCAGAATATGTTACTCCTCCATAGGATGAGCGCCTCATCTCCTGAACCCTATGTGCATGCTGTTGCATGGTGGACCTTGCTGCAGACATTATGTTACTCCTCCATAGGATGAGCGCCTTCCTCTCCTGAATCCTCTGTGGCTGCTGTGCATGGTGGACCTTGCTGCAGACATTATGTTACTCCTCCATAGGATGAGCGCATTCCTCTCCTGAATCCTCTGTGCTGCTGTGCATGGTGGACCTTGCTGCAGACATTATGTTACTCCTCCATAGGATGAGCGCATTCTCTCCTGATCCTCTGTTGCGTGTGCATGGTGGACCTGTGCTGCAGACTTATGTTACTCCTCCATAGGATGAGCGCATCCTCTCCTGAATCCTCTGTGATGCTGTGCATGGTGGACCTGCTGCAGACATTATGTACTTCCTCCATGGATGAGCCACGCATCCTCCCTGAATCCTTGTGTGCTGTGCATGGGGACCGTGCTGCAGACATTATGTTACTCTCCATAGGATGAGCGCATTCCTCTCCTGAATCCTCTGTGCTGCTGTGCATGGTGGACCTTGCTGAGACATTATGTACTCCTCCATAGGATGAGCGCCTTCTCTCCTGAATCCTCTGTTGCTGCTGTGATGGGGACTTGCTGCAGACATTATGTTACTCCTCCATAGGATGAGCGATTCCTCTCCTGAATCTCTGTGCTGTGTGCATGGTGGACTTGCTGCAGACATTATGTACTCCTCCATAGGATGAGCGCATTCCTCTCCTGAATCTCTGTGCTGCTGTGCATGGATGGACTTGCTGCAGACATTATGTTATCCTCCATAGGATGAGCGCCCTTCCTCTCTCGAATCCTCTGTGCTGCTGTGCATGGTGGACCTTGATGCAGAAATTATGTTACTCCTCCATAGGATGAGAGCCTTCCTCTCCTGAATCCTCTGTGTCTGTGTGCATGGGGACCTTGCTGAGACATTATGTTACTCCTCCATAGGATGAGCGCATTCCTTCCTGAATCCTCTGTGTGCTGTGCATGGTGGACCTTGCTGCAGACTATGTTACTCCTCCATAGGATGAGCCTTGCCTCCTCGAAATCCTCGTGTGTGTGATGGTGGACTGCTGAGAATCATGTACATGGTTGAGCTGGGCTTTGAGAGTGTGGGGAGGGATGCGAGAATTATGTTATCCTCATAGGATGAGCGCATTCTTCCGGAATCTCTTTGTGCTGGCATGGTGGACTCGCCTGCAGACATTATGTCTATCCTATAGGATGAGCGCCTCTGCCTGAATCCTCTGTTGCTGCGTGCATGGTGGACCTTGCTGCAGAAATTATGTTACTCCTCCATAGGATGATGCGCCTTCCTCTCTGAATCCTCCTGTGCTGCTGTGCATGGGTGGACCTTGCTGCAGACATATGTTACTCCTCCATAGGATGAGCGCCTTCCTCTCCTGAATCCTGTGCTGCTGTGCATGGTGGAACTGTGCAGACAATTATGTTACTCCTCCATAGGATGAGCGCAGTGCCTCCTCCTGAATCCTCTGTGCTGTGTGCATGGTGGACCTTGCTGCAGAAATTATGTTACTCCATAGGATGAGCGCTTCCTCTCCTGAATCCTCTGTGCTGCTGTGCATGGTGGGACCTGCTGCAGACATTATGTTACTCCTCCTATGGATGAGCGCTTCCTCTCTGAATCCTCTGTGCTGCGTGGCAGGTGGACCTGCTGCAGACATTATGTTACTCCTCCATAGGATGAGCGACTTCCTCTCTGAATCCTCTGTGCTGCTGTGCAGGTGGACCTTGCTGCAGACATTATGTTACTCCTCCATGGATGAGCGCATTCCTCTCCTGACACTCTGTGTGCTGTGCATGGTGGACCTTGCTGCAGACATTATGTTACTCCTCCATAGGATGAGCGCATTCCTCTCCTGAATACTCTGTGTGCTGTGCATGGTGGGGACCTTGCTGCAGACATTATGTATCTCTCATAGGATGAGCGCCTTCCTCTCCTGAATCCTGTGTGCTGTGGCATGGTGGACCTTGCTGGCAGACATTATGTTATATCCTCCATAGGATGAGCGCATTCCTCTCTGAAATCCTCTGTGCGCTGTGCATGGTGGACCTTGGCTGCAGACATTATGTTACTCCTCCATAGGATGAGCGCATCTCTCCTGAATCCTCTGTGTGCTGTGCATGGTGGACCTGCTGGAGACATTATGTACTCCTCCATAGATGAGCGCTTCCTCTCCTGAATCCTCTGTGCGCTGTGCATGGTGGACCTTGCTGCAGACATTATGTTACTCCTCCATAGGATGAGCGCTTCCTCTCCTGAATCTCTGTGCTGCTGTGCATGGTGGACCTCGTGCAGACATTATGTAACTCCTCCATAGGATTGAGCGCATTCCTCTCTGAATCCTTGTGCTGATGTGCATGGTGGACCTTGCTGGAGACATTATGGTACTCCTCCATAGGATGAGCGCCTTCCTCTCCTGAATCCGTATGTGCTGCTGTGCATGGTGACCTTTGCTGCAGACATTATGTTCTCCTCCATAGGATGAGCGCATTCCTCTCTGAATCCTCTGTGCTGCTGTGCAATGGGACCTTGCTGCAGACATTATGTTACTCCTCCATAGGATGAGCGCATTCCTCTCCTGAATCCTCTGTGCTGCTGTGCATGTGGACCTTGCTGCAGACATTATGTTACTCCCCATAGGATGAGCGCCATTCCTCTCCTGAATCCTCGGGTGCTGTGCATGGTGGACCTTGTGCAGACATTATGTTACTCCTCCAAGGATGAGCGCATTTCTCTCCTGAATCCTCTGTGTGCTGGCATGGTGGACCTTGCTGCAGACATTATGTTACTCCTCCATAGGATGAGCGACATTTCCTCTCCTGAATCACTCTGTGCTGCTGTTGCATGGTGGACCTTGCTGCAGACATTATGTTACTCCCATCGATGAGCGCATTCCTTCCTGAATCCTCTGTGCTGTGTGCATGTGGAGCTTGCTGCAGACTTATGTACTCCTCCATAGGATGAGCGCTTCCTCTCCTGAATCCTCTGTGCTGCTGTGCATGGTGGACCTCGCGCAGACATTATGATTACTCTCCATAGGATGAGCGCCTTCCTCTCTGAATCCTCTGTGCTGCTGTGCATGGTGGACCTTGCTGCAGACATTAGTTACTCCTCCATAGGATGAGCGATTCTCTCCTGATCCTCTGTGCTCTGTGCATGGGGACCGTGCTGCGACATTATGTTATCATCCATAGGATGAGCGCCTTCTCCTCCTGAATCCTCTGTGCTGCTGTGCCATCCGCTGCGATCTCCTCCTGTTTCGCACCGACCTATTCCAGGTTAACCCTCACTACCACTAGCGATACCCGACCGCGCAGCTTTCATGTAAGCTACTGGACATTATTATGTCCTCCCTTCTCCTCTTTTCTATCCCTCCCCTTTTTGCTGTTCTGTGCCCCCACTTGGCCTTTGGCACCCTTGCTGCAATTCGACTATTTTTTTCCCCACTTTTGTTCTTATTTTCACCTATTCATTTTCCACGGTCTCCCCATGTGAGCGCCATTCCCATCGTCATGAATACACTTGCTGCCCGCTGCTGCTGCATTATCGGTGTGATTTTTCCGCCTTTGCAGTTTTCTTCCAGCACCATGTTTATTACCCCCCTCATGTACCTCCACTACATACGGCTATGTCTGCAGACTGATTCATTCCTCTGTCACCATACATCACTCACTGTGCCCCCTGCTGTGCCCCATTTTCCGGTCGGCGAACCTGCTGTCTAGGGACCTATTTTTATTGCTTATCATCCGCCATAGTGTTTACTGAGAGCCTCTGCATCCCTCATGAATATCTCTTCTTTTCCTTGCTGATGTCTCCCGCTGCATTTATGGTTTTGCGATACCTCTCCGTTCCGCCCCCTTTCTCTCTTCCTCCCCTTCCCTTTCTGCCTCCCTCCCTTTCTCGGCCTCGTCTTCAGACATGTTTTATGCTTTCTCCACTCCTCCAACACCTCTCCCTAGCGTTTTTTTACTGCAGTGACCACATTCCTTCCTCGAATCCTATGTGCTGCTCTTGTTGCCTATCGGTCTTTTCTCTCCCGGTATTCCTCCCCCCTCCGCCCTCCGTAAGACCACCCTTCATGTTTACCTACCCCACCCATACGGCCCCCCCACTGTTACCCCCATTACCTACACTATACCCCAGACTAATTTCCTACTCTGTCGCCTGCCTGTGTATTTCATGTCTGGACTCCGACCAGCCCATTGCAGCAAATTATTTCGTGATTTACTCCCTCCAGCTAGGATGAGCGCATTCCTCTCTGACTCCTCTGTGCTGCGGTGCATGGGGACCTTGCTGAAGACATTATGTGACTCCCTCCATTTTTCTTACCCTTCGGTTCCCTTCTTTTCATGTTTTCGACGAGACTTTTTTTATTGCCCCCTCTATACCTGCACATACCTTCTGTCCGATGCTCGATGTACCCATCGTTCCCCGCCTCGGTTATTTTTTCCCTATCCCCGTCTGCCCACTGACATCAGTGTTGACTAATGACTCCACCTACGGTATCGCCATTTTGCGAACCTGGATATTCTAATGAATCATACCTCTTGTTGGCGTACTCGCCCTTGTTGCATATTTTCGGTGGACGTGGCGATATGACCAACTTATGGCTTTATCCACTCCAACTAACCCCCTAGGACCTCCCCCGAGCCACCGACATTCTGACTCACGCATCACTGCCTCTTGCAGCGATGCCGCGTGGCACCTTACATCTTGGTTCAAGATTTTTTCTTTCTTTTTTCTCAGCCCTGCATGAAACATCCCCCCCCCCTACTGTTACTCCTTACTACCATTTTTCTAGGCATCCTCCCGTATCCCCCCCTTTTGCGAACTTCCTATATTTCCCATCGCCAATAACTATGTGTGCTGTTTTACTCCTCCCGATTGCATGGTCGGACACCCACATTGCTCCGATTTAGACATTATGTCCTAACACCCTCCACCGGCTTTTATCGCACCCCCTCGCGATTTATTTCTCATCTACGGCACACCTCCCCTAGGTGTCTGCTGTGCATGGTTGTTGCACCCCCCCCTCCATTTTTGATGCATTGCGACCACCGCTGATCTGTATACTGACATAGGTCTTTTCCTTTTTTTTTCCTTTTTTTATCGATTCTTTTTTGCCGCTTTTCTCATTCCTCTCCTGTTATTCATCATCTGTGATGCTTTGTTGTCTTTACTGCCGCTGTGACCCTTGCCTGCAGACCATTATAGTTTTACATCCCTCCAACGCAGGATTTTGCTATTCTCCCGCGCTACCCCTCCTCCACACATGACCCACCATCATGTGCCTGCGTTCGCCTGCACATGGCTGGCAACTTTTGCTGCCAGAAATATCGTTACACTCACCTCCCACCCTACGGTCCCCCCTCCCGTTCCGCGGCATTTCCACTTCCTCCAGCATGAATCTTAAATGTTGTGATGTGCCCCATTTGGGGATTTCCATCTATTTCCACCCCCGCCAGAACATATTGTTACTCACCCTACCCATAGGTTCATGACCGAGCCATCACCTCTCCTGGTAATCACCATCCTGTTCGAGGACTCGTGTACTTCTTTTCTATTTGTTTCGCGGACCTTGCTGATTTTATGGGCAATCACCCGCTATGTCTTATTTACTTTACCCTCCCCACTGGTTCCCACTTTCCCTGACGAGTCCATGCTTCAGTTGAATTTTTCACTACTGTCGAGCATTCCGTTGTTTATCCATTTTTTCCCGGCGGTTGACTACACTGCTTTTTAGCCAGCCAAATGCATGTTATGATCTCCACATAGGTCCTCCTTTTACTCGACTGCCGATTACTAGTCCTTCCTCGACAATACTCCTGTGCCCCATGCTCGTGCTTTCACTTTTTTGGTGCGACATCGACCGCTGCTTTACAGGTTTTAACATTGATTTGTGACATCACCTCAATCACGTGCTTTTCCTTTTTTTTCCCCACCCCCCCTCCTGAGCGCTCACTCCCTTCCACTCCCCCCTCGATATTCTCTTACTTGTGCTGCTGTGCATGCCGTCGGATTTCCCTTCTTGTGCTGACTAGCACATCTATTCCCCCTTCCCCTCTTTCTTTTTTTATGTTAACTACTTTCGCAATCTTGAGTGTTTCTTTCTTCATTCTTCGAGCAGTTCTTTTCAGCAACCTATCAATCGTCCCATTTTCCACACTCATCCTGTTTTTCTGCCCTGCCTCCCGCCTGCATGTTGCCCTGGACCTTGCGCAACCCCGGATTCATCATGTTTACCCTCATAACCTTCCCACCACCTAGCGATTTGAGGCGCATTCCTCTCTATGAATTATCCCCCCCCCCCTTTTCTTCTCTGTGCTGCTGCGCTGACTTCCACGGTCGCGACCTTGCCTGCACAGACATTCTGAGGTTTTACTCTCCCACTAGGCCATCTTGATGCGCCATGAATATCCGTTTTTTTAATCCGTTTGCTGCTGCATGTTGCCCTCCTTTTCCATGGCTGGACCTGCCTGCCCAGACATGTTATGTGTTACCAAGACTCCATTTTTTGTAGGTTCCCCCCTTATTGCACTCCCTTTTTCTTTTGCGGCCACTTTTTACCTAGTATCCCATGCCAATTACCCACCTCTCGTGCCGCTGGTGATCCGCCCCCCGCGCCCGGCATCCCCTTTTTGCTGCAGGAACACCCTAGTCGATTCCTCCTCCTACCAACCCCCTACCCGGTCCTCCTTTTCCCCCCCTATGCACGCGTTCACTTCCTCTATCCCCCAAGCGTTTTAACTTCCTCCTATGCTGCCACCTGCGGGGCCCCCCCCCCATTGGTGAGGGTACCCTTTTTTTTGGTTGCACGTGAAATCTATGTTTTATCTCCCTATCACTTAGCCGCCTTTTTTCACTTTTGATTCTGCACTTGTCCCTTTCCATCCTCTGACACTTGATCACCTCTTTGTGGTCCCCCTGAACGCCGCTGTCTATGCGGGTAACCTTTGTCTTGTCGCATCCACAACCTCCGATGCCCTCAGTACTTAAGATCACACCCCTGGACCTTGCTGCAGACATTATGTTACTCCTCCATAGGATGAGCGCATTCCTCTCCTGAATCCTCTGTGCTGCTGTGCATGGTGGACCTTGCTGCAGACATCATGTTACTCCTCCATAGGATGAGCGCATTCCTCTCCTGAATCCTCTGTGCTGCTGTGGACCATGCTCCATCTCCTGAATAGAGCCGCAGTGATACATTGTAATTCCACTTCCCGCCAGCAGATCGCGCCAGAGACCGGAAGAAGCCGGAAGCGGCAGGAAGCGGCCAGCAATGGAGGCGCCGGAGGAGAGAGCGGGGGAGGAGGAGCCACCGGGCAGCGGGGAGGAGGAGCTACCGGGACCGGACAGCGGGGAGGAGGAGCTACCGGGACCGGACAGCGGGGAGGAGCCAC
>WNYA01001712.1:11314-62368 GCA_019512145.1 Engystomops pustulosus | reverse complement strand
CCTCCCCCTCCCTGTACAATGACCTCTATATAGATAACACTGACCCATCATTACATCACTACTGACAATAGATGATGTCACAGCTTATCCCCTCCCCCTCCCTGTACAATGACCTCTATATAGATAACACTGACCCATCATTACATCACTACTGACAATAGATGATGTCACAGCTTATCTCCTCCCCCTCCCTGTACAATGACCTCTATATAGATAACACTGACCCATCATTACATCACTACTGACAATAGATGATGTCAATGGGCAATGGGCTGTGAACCCCCTGAGTTTGGGCGAGGGTATTATCTCTATCTCTCCTGATATAGTAGTCCTGGTATAGGTGACAGCTGACCAAGGGATGAGACAGAGAGTAATCAAGACCAAGCCCAGGTCAAGGCAAGTGGAGAAAAATGACAGCCAATGGAAAGGTCGTAGGTCAAAAGCCTGTCGAAACCCTCTGAATGGATTCTGGCTGCAGAGTTTGGATCTTATTAACAATACCCAGGACTTTTCTGCTGGAGCTGTGAGTGACAGCTGCCTTGTAGAGTTGATTCCTTTGGATTATTTGGGTATGTGTTTTGTGGAAAACTGTGTGTATTCATCTTGCTCTCTAAGCTGGGGGTTTTTACCTTTGGGTTGAGCGATGAAGGCAGATCCAGTCAGCTGGAAGGGCGGCGTCCAGGAACACCTTAATTATACCATCTTCTCAAGGTTGGTTATACTTTGTACTTTGATTTGTAGCACTACTGTCTATTTTTGTTTCGTTGGGCCTCTATCCTTAACCCTGTACCTGAATTCAGCCTGATCCAGAACTCAGAATCCGTACATGAGCATGTATCCAGCTTGATCCACTACCATGAACCCCAGGCTGATCAGAAACTCTGACCCTGCCTGAATCCTGCCTGATACATAACCTTGAACCTGTACCTGAGCCTGTATTCTGTCTGGCCCAGTAACCTGAACCCCAGCCTGATAAGCAACCCCAGAGCTGTATCTGAGCCAAAATCCTGCCAGGTCCATAACCTTAAACCTGCACCTGAGCATGAACCCTGCCTGACCCATAACCCCAAACCTATATCTGAGCCTGAATCCTACCTGATGCATAACCCTAAACCTGTATCTGAGCCTGAATCCTGCCTGATCGATAACCCCAAACCTGTATCTGAGCCTGAATCCTGCCTGATCCAGAATCCTAAACCCCACTGTAATCCGGAAACCGAACGAGTACCTGAGCCTAAATCCTGCCTGATCCGAAACCCTAGACTTAGAACCTTTAACTAAGCCTGAATCTTGTCTGAACCCTGTTCCTGAGCCTGTTCCCAGATTCTCTTTTGTTTGTCTATTTATCTGCCTTCTTTATCTTCTTTTCTTAGCACATATTCAGAGTAGAGATTATCAACCAGTAGTCCTTTACCACTGGGGTTTGTGAGGCCACTAGGCAGGGAATTGGGGTTGTGGGTGAGTTCAGGGATGGCACCCCTTTCTCATTCTGTGACACAACCACAGAAGCACAAGCAAGATTCAGAGCCATGTTGGAAGATAAAGGCAAGGACAGGGGAGTTAATCAGCAATAAGGAGTCAGGAGGATAGCAGGTGAGGACCCCTCAGGCAACTTCTGGGGAGAGAAGGTAACCTGGCTGCTCTCTCTCCTGGGAGTGGGAGGACATTGATGGGAGTAGACCACCAACGTTACATGCTGTGGGTACATTTTCTCAATTAGGATAACAAAACCCTCGGGGGTGCTAGTTCTCATTGAAGAGAATCACTTTCAGGCAATGCTTTATGGGAATTAAGTATGCAAATTAGCTGTCAGCCAGAAAAAAAAACAAAACTACCAAGTAGCCAGAGGGGTGTCTGGTTTGGCTAACGTGAGGTCGCTTTTTTGATTTCTGGAGGAGAGCTGATTTGCTTAGGATATCCATCAATTCGACAAATTTACTTCAAAGTCAACTTCAGGTAAAACAAAAGAACTATAAAACATAATAACTATCCGTATTTTATAAATGATTTCCTTTATAATGTAACCTGCCATAGGAAGTACACAATAAAGAATTATCTCCAAAAAAAAAATACATTTTTTGTTTCTGCATCAATGCAAAATTAAAAGTTCATTCTCACCGTCCAGAATAAGACAATAATAACTATGTAACAGTAAAACATTCAAAAGTTCGTAAAAAGTCTTTGGTTCCCGAGTGTTTTTAGGAGGTTTTTTTTTTTTGGTATCAAGTTATTTGATTAACAAGGATGAGGATGGAACTCAAGGTCAGATGGCTGGTGGAAAGCCCCTTCTACATGTCCTTAATGTTGGCCATGTACAAGAGGACCTTTGTATTAAGCTTTGAACTGTGGGTTAACTTTTTGTTTGCAGTAAAAAACTAAAAATCCAACACCTACGGCAGTGACCAATAAGACCAGGACTATAGTAATAATGATGATAATATTCATGTCCTTCATCACCTCTTCTTCACAGTTTTCGGTATTGTTCTCACCTAGAAGTATCTCCACTCTTTCTCCATTAGACGTTTGACACAGGGTGGCATCTAGATCTGTGATACTCGCCAGGTTCCTTCTAACCATATGGGTGATCCAAGAATTGGCACAGCAGCTGAGAGGGTTTCCGGATATGGAAAGATTTTTTAAAGTGTTTTCCAATATGGGGATATTACTGTCCTTCAGATTACTGAAACTGTTATTACTTAGATCAAGTGTCTCCAATCGACAATTTTTGTTCCATGGTGGAAGCCAGGTCAATTGGTTTCCCGAGAGGTTTAGATATCTCAGCTGGACCAGGAAAGGCAACTCAACGTTCAACTGAACGAGAGAATTATCTTCAGCATGTAGAACTTCAAGAGAACTTTCTAATCCCTTCATAGCATTGGGTTTGATGGTAAGACCAAGGTTCACGGAGATGTCCAGAAAAGTCAAGGGCGTTCCGTAAAATGCATATTGTGGTAGAGTCGCCAGCATATTCTGCCGGAGGTTTAGATATTGTAAAGTCGGAATGTTGTAGAAGAACAAACAGGAGTGGCTGATCAGTTTTTGTCTTGCCGCTTCAAAGTTTGTACCGCACAGTTCAACATTATTGTTCTGAAGGTTAATGTTGGTGATGCTTGGAAGATGTTGGAACGTTCCGGACTCAACCACCCGAAGTTGGTTATTTTGCAAGTGAAGAACCTGTAAAGATGTCAATGATCCTGGCCCAAGAGTCATGTTCTGTATCAAATTTTCACTCAAATCAAGTTCTTCTAATGAGTTTAACTTAACTTTGTCTCCAAATTGAAAAGACTGAAGACAATTCCTGCTCAGGTTGACCAATTTCAGCATTGGCATGGTGGTGAAGACATCTTCAGCGATGAACTGGATGTTATTGTAACTCAAGTCGAGATGGGTAAGTTTTAGTAAATCAACCATACTTGCATCCCTTCCGCCATCTTCTTCCAACCAGCTATACTCCTTCTGAGATGTCTCTTCTCCAAACCGGATTAAGTTCATGGATAGGTTAAGGGAAACAATATTGTTCACATTTGGGAAAACTGGGAAACTTACTAGTTTGTTGTCACTGAGGTCAACATCCCTTAGCTGATATTCTTCATCGGATTCTGAGGTGTAGAACGATTGTAGACTATTCTTGCTGAGGTTGAGGCTTTTGAGTTGTCGGAGGTTAAATTGGGATATGCAAGTGATGGAATTCATGGCGAGGTTAATGTTCTTGAGATGAAAAAGGTCTTCAAAAGATCCCTCCTCAATGTCCATTATGATATTGTTGTGAAGGTCAAGGACCTCTAGAGATGGGGTGCCCAAAAACATTTCAGGAGAAATCGATGTGATGCTGTTCTCTGATAGAGAAAGGTAGCGGAGGTGAGGAGCGTTTTCTAGAAAGTATCCAATCATATCTGTGTATAGACTATTCCTTGACAGGTCCAACTTTTGGATGTTAGGTAAGATACCTATGCCTGATGGTGGCCTGTAGCTCACAAATTTGTCTAGATAATTGTCCGAAAGATTAATTTCTTTCAAGTTGACCATATCCTCGAAAGTATTTGGTTGTATATATCGTATTTTGTTGCTACTTAGATCAAGGATCTCTAATAAGGAGTAAAAAGTCAATGGAGTCTTGGTGAGGTTGCGGAGGTCATTTTTAGACATGTAGAGCGCATTGATGTTCATGGGAAGCCCCAGTGGAATCTCATGGAATGATTTGTTCTGACAGTGTGCCACCATATTCATCTATAGGAGAAAGAAGAAACATAGATCAGAGGCAGAAGAACATTATAGACATTTTTTAAGTTAGGACATGGACAGATTTAGTCAAGCTCAATGGTTGATGACCTTAATGAGCTTTGGCAATTTATAACACTTATTTACTAATATTTGATAAGTATCCATCCGATTGCTAGGGTTCAACTTATGGGACCTCAAATTATAATGAGAATGGAGATCCGCAAGTATCACGGAGTGCTTGACCAATGTCCCTTTCTTGTTAAGAGACTTCCAGTAATTGGTGTCCCTGTTGTCCTTCCAAAGCTCTGGTCCCACATTCTTATTAGTTTGAGGTGTTATAGGTTGAAACTCTCCAAACCAGACCCCTTTAACTATCCTGTAGATAGAGATTAAGTGACATTAGCAGAAATGTCCAAACATATCTGCAACATTCTATTTCACACTGAGCTGGTCACATACCAAGTTGTGGAGGAGCTCTAACCTAAAACTTGTTATTGACAATAGTAGGGACTACAGTTATATGGTCATCTGATGACTTTTGCTGGTAAAGCAGTAGAAATATTGTTGGTTAAGCCTTGATCTAAGTGTAGAGACATGTTTTGACCACATGTTCTTGAAAACCACCGGACCATGTTGTCCACGCTGAAACCCTACACACATTCAAAGATCTTCCTGAGCTCCACACAACTTTGAAGCCCTTCTGCCTTATGTTTTATTGGATTATTTTAGTCTACGTAAGGTCAAGCCCCTCTTAGAAGCTCCACCACATGGGCTCATTTCAAGATGTTCCTTCGACTCATTTTCACCAAAATTTTATCTTTTTCAACAACAGCTCAATGTTATGTGAAGGCTCTCGTAGAGTGGGTGCTGAAGCTGGGAAGAAATCAAGTTTTCTCCAGCTCACCTAGATCTGCGGCTATCAACTTGTGGAGCACGGATCCAACACATGTCTCTACACTGAGATCAAGGCTTAACCAACAATACGTCTAGTGCTTTACCAGATGACCATCTAACTGTAGTTCCAGATATGGCAATAAGAAGTTTAGGTAGAGCTCTCCAAACTTGTATGTGACAGCTCAGGGTGATGAATTAGAATGTTACAGATATGTTTGGACATTTCTGCCTAATGTCACTTAATCTCTATCTCAAGGATAGAAAAAGGGGTCTTGTTTTTAGGGTTTCAACCCATAACACCCCAAACTTATAAGAGTGTGGGACCAGAGCTTTATTCACTTTGGAAGGACAACAAGGACAGCCATTCCTGGAAGTCTCTTAACAAGGGAAGGGACAGTTGTCACGCACTTGGGGATACTTCCGGACATCCTTCTCATATTAATTGAGGTCCCTTAATTGAAACCTAGCAATCGGATTGGATACTAGAAGATGAGCGAGCCACTGAAATCGCTCGAGTTGCTAGTTTATTCGAGACAAACTTTTCCTGATGATCGAGTCTCCATTGAATTCAATGGGGTGTTATTCGAGAAGAGGCAATCGAGCATCAGGAAGAACAGATTGAAAAGAACGCTAAAGAAGAACACATTGCAGATGTTGCAGATGTTTTTCAGCTGAAGGAACACATTGAAGAACACAGTGAAGAACACATTGCAGATGTCCGCTACAAGTTAGCAGTGTCTCGATAATGTAGCAGTGTTCGGAACATCGCCCCAATCTGTGTTTCACTGTGTCTTTATGTGGGTGTGGTCCTTGCCTCCAGCCCGGATCAGCTCCAGCCTCCATTTCGCCCCCCTCCGCCTGATCTACATTGCCGCTCCAGCGCTGCTCGAGCTGCTCGTGCTGCCCGCTACGCCATGCACGCTCTGATCTCCATGCCTTGATCCAGCCCCGCTCGATCCTCCATGCCCGCATCCAGCCCCGCTACGACCTCAATGCCCGACTACATCCCTGCTCCGCTCCGTGATGTACGTCCTCATGCCCGCAGATCCTCAGCCGCTCCAGCCCCGCACTCCGCTCCACTCAGCCTCCGCTCCTGCATGCCTTGATCCTTCGTTCCCCCCTCGTGGTCTTCGGCATAAGTGCAGCAGATGTCTCTTTCACTGGGTTCTTCACTTAAAGCTCCTGTGGCACTGTTTTATTGTATTCTTTCCTGTCTTTTCTAATTACATGCTCGATCTCGAGCAGGGGAAATACTAGTCCGAGGCAACGAGCCGTTCTGAGTACTCTAATACTCGACGAGCATCAAGCTCGGAGAGTATACTCACTCACTCTAATGGATACTTATCAAATATTAGTAAATAATATGTTATAAATGTGCAAAGCTCATTAGGTCATAACCATTGAGCTTGACTAAATCTGTCCATGTCCTAACTCTAAAATGTCTATATGTTCTTCTCCTCTAGATCTATGTTTCTGTTTTCTCCTATATGAATATATGGTGGCACATGTCGAACAAATCATTCCAGGAGATTCCCCTGGGGTTCCAGAACATCAATGGTCTACAGTCTCAAAATGACACCGCAACTCACCAAGACTCCATGACTTTTTACTCCTTATTAGAGATCCTGATCAAGTAGCAACAAATCGATATATACAACCAAATACTTTCGAGGATATGGTCACTTGAAAGAAATTAATCTTTCGGACAATTATTAGACAAAGTTTGTGAGCTACAGGCCACCATCAGGCAAGGTATCTCCTAACCTAATCCAAAAGCTTGGACCTGTCAAGAAATAGTGGTATACACAGATATGATTGGATACTTTCTAGAAACGCTCCTCACCTCCCGCTACCTTCTCTATCAGAGAACAGCATCACATCGATTCTCCTGAAAGTTTTGGGCACCCCATCTCTAGAGGTCCTTGACCTTCACAAATATCATAATGACATTGAGGGGGATTTTGAAGAACTTTTCATCTCAAGAAATTAACCTCGCCATGAATTCCATCACTTGCCATATCCCAATTTACCTCCGACAACTCAAAAGCCTCACCTCAGCAAGAATAGTCTACATCGTTCTACACCTCAGAAATCCGATGAAGAATACAGCTAACGGATGATTGACTCAGTGACAACAAACTAGTAAGTTTTCCCGTTTTTCCCAATGTGAACAATATTGTTTCCCTAACCTATCCATGAACTGTAATCCGGTTTGGAGAAGAGACATCTCAGAAGAGTATAGTGGTTGAAGAAGATGGCGGGAAGGGATGCAAGTAATGGTTGATTTACTAAATTACCATCTTGACTTGAGTACAATAAATCCAGTCATCAGCTGAAGGTCTTCACCAACCCTGCCATGCCTTGAAATTGGTCAAACTGAGCAGGAATTTGTCTTCAGTCTTTTCAATTTGGAGACAAAGTAAGTTAAACTCATTAGAAGAACTGATTTGAGTGAAAATTTGATAAGACATGACTTCTTGGCCAGGATCATTGACATCTTTACAGGTCTTCCACTTGCAAAATAACCAACTCGGTGGTTGAGTCGGAAAGTTCCAACATCTTCCAAGCATCACCAACATTAACCTTCAGAACATAATGTTGAACTGTGCGGTACAAACTTTTGAAGCGCAAGACAAAAACTGATTACCACTCCTGTTTGTTCTCTACAACATTCCGACTTACAATATCTAAACCCCCCGAATATTGCTGGCGACTTACCACAATATGCATTTTACGGAACGCCCTTGACTTTTCTGGACATCTCCGTGAACCTTGGTCTTCCATCAAACCCAATGCTATGAAAGGATTAGAAAGTTCCTCTTGAGTCTACATGCTGAAGATAATTCTCTGTTCAGTTGAACGTGAGTGCATTCTCTCCTGGTCAGCTGAGATATCTAAACCTCTCGGGAACCAATTGACCGGCTTCACACCATGGAACCAAAAATGCGATTGGGAGACCTTGATCTAAGTAAAACAGTTTCAGTAATCTGAAGGAAGAATATCCCCATATTGAAAGAACACTTAAAAAATCTTTCCATATCGGAAACCCGCTCAGATGGCGTGTGCCAATTCTTGGATCACCCCTATGTTGAAAGGAATGGCGAGTATCACAGATACTAGATGCCACCCTGTGTCAACGTCTAATGGGAGAAAGGTGGAGATACTTCTAGTGAGAACAATACGAAAACTGTGTGAAGAAGAGGTGATGAAGGACATGAATATTATCATCATTATTACTATAGTCTCTGCGTCTTATTGGTCACTGCCGTAGGTGTTGGATTTTTAGTTTTTTACTGCAAACAAAAGTTAACCCACAGTTCAAAGCTAATACAAAGGTCCTTTGTACATGGCCAACATTAGGAATGTAGAAGGGGCTTTCCACCAGCCATCTGACCTTGAGTTCCATCTCATCCTTTAATCAAGACTTGATACAAAAAAAAAACTCCTAAAACACTCGGGAACCAAAGACTTTTTACGAACTTTTGAATGTTTTACTGTTACATAGTTATTACTTGTCTTATCTGGACGGTGAGAATGACTTTAATTTTGCATTGATGCAGAAACAAAAATGTATTTTTTTTTTTTGGAGATAATTCTTTATTGTGTACTTCCTATGGAGGTTATATTAAAAGGAAATCATTTATAAAATACGGATAGTTATTATGTTTTATAGTTTTTGTTTCTTTGATTTGAAATTGACTTGATTTGAGTAAGTAATTTGTCGAATTGATGGATACCTAACAAATTCAGCCTCCAGAAATCAAAAAAGCGACCTCACGTAGCCAAACCAGACACCCCTCTGGCTACTTGGTAGTTTTGTTTTTTTTTCTGGCTGACAGCTAATGATACTTAATTCCCTAAAGCATTGCCTGAAGTGATTCTCTTCAATGAGAACTAGCACCCCGAGGGTTTTTGTATCCTAATGAGAAAATGTACCACAGCATGTAACGTGGTGGTCTACTCCCACTCAATGTCCTCCACTCCCGGAGAGGAGAGCAGCCAGGTTAGTTTCTCTCCCAGAAGTGTTAGCCTGAGGGGTCCTCACCTGCATCCTCCTGACCCTTATTGCCTGATTAACTCCCCTGCCCCTTGCCTTTATCTTCCAACATGGCTCTGAATCTTGCTTGTGCTTCTGTGGTTGTGTCACAGAATGAGAAAAGGGGTGCCATCCCGAACTCACCCACAACCCCAATTCCCTGCCTAGTGGCCTCACAAACCCCAGGGTAAGGACTACTGGTTGATATCTCCTACTCTAAATGTGCTCAAAAAGAAGAGATAAAGAAGCAGATAAATGAAAAACAAAAGAGAATCTGGGAACAGCTCAGGAAACACGGGTTCAGACAATATTCAGCTAGTCTTAGTTAAGTTCTAAGTCTAGGGTTTCGGATCAGGAGGATTAGGCTCAGGTACTCGTTCGGTTTTCCGGATTACAGTGGGGTTTAGGATTCTGGATCAGGCAGGATTCAGGCTCAGATACGGTTTGGGGTTATCGATCAGGCAGGATATTCAGGCTCAGATACAGGTTGGGTTATGGTCATCAGCAGGATTAGCCAGTATAGGTTCGGGGTTTGGGTCCGGCAGGGTTATCATGCTCAGTGCAGGTTTTAAGGTTATGGACCTGGCAGGATTTGGCTCAGATACAGCTCTGGGGTCTTATCAGGCTGGGTTCAGGTTACTGGGCCAGACAGAATCAGCTCAGGTACAGGTTCAAGGTTATGTATCAGGCAGGATTCAGGCAGGGTCAGAGTTTCTGATCAGCCTGGGGTGTCATGGTAGTGGATCAAGCTGGATACATGCTCATGTACGGATTCTGAGTTCTGGATCAGCTGAATTCAGGTACAGGGTAGGATAGAGGCCCAACGAAACAAAAATAGCAGCTAGTGCTACAAATCACAAGTATAACCAACCTTGAGAAGATGGTATAATTAGGTGTTCCGGACGCCGCCCTTCCAGCTGACTGGATCTGCCTTCATCGCTCAACCCAAAGGTTAAAAACCCCCAGCTTAGAAAGAAGATTGAATACACACAGTTTTCCACAAACACATACCCAATATCCCAAAGGAATCAACTCTACAAGGCAGCTGTCACTCACAGCTCCAGCAGAGAAGTCCTGGGTATGTAAAAGATCCAACTCTGCAGCCAGAATCCAATTCAGAGGCTTTTGCCTTTGCCTACCATTTGACTGTCAGTGTTTGCTCACTTGACCTTGACTGGGCTTGTTTGCTACTCTATGTCTAATCCTTGGTCAGCTTGTCACACCTATACCAGAGATATATATCAGGAGAGATAGAGAATAAAGATATATAGACAGTTATGCACCGTACATGAATCTGTCTGGGCTATACAAAAAAGTTTGGTGTCAGTTCCATTTCCTGTAATACCACACACATCCGGTAGGCAGGACGCTGTTTTAACAAGCTTGAAAATTTTTTGGAACTCTGGACAGGTCATTGCTAAGGCGAAGAGACCGTCCCTATATATATAGAGGAGAGATGTTGTTTACATTAATCCATAAATCTTCCCTCCATTGGACCATCACAGACCTTGTAGTATGATATTGACCGCAGGGGTCCCTGTGCCTCTCACTTACCAGAGTCCTATTGAATGCTAATGTGTGAGTGTCTTCAGAAGCTGCGGGACCCTTTACTAATGTATACTGTCTGACATCCGCGTGTGAAGGAGTAGGCGTAGTTCTCTGGATCCAGGGAGGGCCAGGTAGCTCTCAGGAGCCCAAGATTACACAAGCCAGTCTATAGTTACATCACATCCATCTAGATGGACTCTAAACCTCCACGTTAATCCATAGATTAGGTAGAAGTATATAGAATGAATTAAAGTTCCGCGTAACCCATGAATATGGGGTATCACAGAGACCTCCCCTTAAAACTTTTATCTCCATACCCCTCACTGCGTCAATAATTATTAGATAACCTGACCCATCATTACTATACTACTGACAATAGATGATGTCACAGCTTATCTCTTCTCCTCCTACTGTACATATGACCTCATATAGATAACCGACCTTAGTCCTACATCCATATCGGACAATAGTGATGTCACGGCTTATCTCCTTCCCCCTCCCGTGTACAATGACCTCTATCTAGATAACACTGACCATCATTACATCACTATGACAATAGATGAGTACAGCTTATTCTCGTCCCCCTCCGCTGTACCAATGACCTTCATATAGAGAACATTGACCCATGCATTACATCACACTGAAATAGATGATGTCACAGCTTTCTGCCTCCCTCCCTCCTTTGTTACAATGACTCTAATAGATAACACTGAGCTTCCACATACACTCATACTGACAATAATGAGGTACAGCTTATCTCCCCCTCTCCCGTAAATGGATCTCATATATAGAAACACTGACCCATCATTACATCATACATGACAATAGATGATGTACAGCTATCTCCCCTCCTCCCTGTACTAATGAACTCTATATCAGAATAATCACTGACCCATCATTACAATCACTACTGACAATGATGATGTCACAGCCTATCTCCCCTCCTCCCTTGCGTACAAGATCTATATAGGATAACCTGACCATCATTCCTACCAGTCTACACAAGATGATGTCACAGCTATCTCCTCCCCCTCCAGGTACAGACCTCTTATATTAGATAAACTGACCCATCATAATCACCCCACTGACCAATAGTCTGATGTCACAGCTAATCTCCTCCACCCTCCTGTACAAGACCTCTATAGTAGAAACCACTGACCCATCATTACATACTACTGCAATAGATGATGTCACGCTATTCTCCTGCCCATCCTACGCTACAAGAACCTCTATATAGATAAACCAATGACCCATCATTACATCACTACTGAACAATAGATTGATGTCACAGCTTATCTCCTCCACTCCTTGTACACTGAACCTCTAATAATGACTGACCACATAACATATCACTACTGACAATAATGATGTCACAGCTTATCTCCTCCTCCTGCTAACAATGACTCTAGTATAGATGTCACAACACTGACCCAATTACATATCATCTATGACAAATAGTAGAGTCACGCCCTTCTCTCCCCCCCCACTGTACAATGACTCTCTATAGTATAACACCTGACCCCTCATTTCACATCATACTGACAATAGATGATGATCACAGCTATCCTCCCCCCCTCCACTGTACAAGACGGGGGGGCTCTATATAGATAACACTGACCCATCATTACATCACTACTGACAAATAGCATGAGTCACAGCATTATCCTTCCTCCCACTCCCGTACAATGACCTATATAGAGATCACACTGACAACCATCATTACATCACTACTGACAATTGCTGATGTCACAGCATATTCCTCCCTCTCCTGTACAAGACCTCTATTAGATAGCACTGACCATCATTAATACACTACTGACAATAGATGATGTCAGCGTATCTCCTCCCCTCCCTGTACAATCACTCTACTAGAAACTCACCTTGACCCATCATTAATCATTACTGACAATATATGATGCACAGCTATTCTCCTCCCCTGTGACAAGATGCTATATAGAAACACTGAACCCATCATTACATCACTAGCTGACGAATACGATGATTCACAGCTATCTCCTCTCCTCCCTGTACACAGTGAATCTAAGATAGAGAACAGCTGAACCCATCATTACATCATAATGACATAGATGATGTCCAGACTGATCTCATCCCCGCATCCCTGTACACTGATCTCTATATAGATAACACTGACACCATCATTACATCACTACTGACAAAGTGATGTCACAGATTATCTCTCCCCATCCCTGTTACAATAGCCTCTATTAGAGTAAACACTGACCCATCATTACATCACTAAGACAATAGATTGATGTCACAGCTTATCGCCCTCCTCTCTTACAAATGATCTACTATATAGATAACACTGACCATAATTACATACTACTGAAAGAGATGATGTCAAGATTACTCCTCCTCCTCTGTACAATGCTTCGGTAATAATAAATTAGACCCATCATTACACACTACAGAAAGATGATGTCACTAGTCATCTCCTCCCTCCCGTACAATGACCTTCTATAGATAACATGATCGAACCTATTACATCACTACGGACAATAGAATGATTCACAGCTTATTTCGCATCCCCTCCCTGGTACAGCCCTCGATATAGATAACACTGACCCTCATTACACATACTGACAATAGATGAGTGGCAAGCTTATCTTCCCCCTTCCCGTGACATATGAGCCTATATAGATAACCAGCTGACCATCTACACATCATATGACAATAGATGATGTCACAGTCTTATCTTCCTCCCCCCTCCATGACAATTGTCCTCTATATAGAACCACTGACCATCATTACATCACTTTACTGACAATAATATGTCAACAGATTCATCTCCTCCCCCTTGTTATAGGTTTAGAATCTCCTATGCGGGTTGATATCTGCCTACCTTGGTGTGATAGGTAGAAACCAAATGAGATTTATGTTTTTTTACAATCTGGTTTTGCACCAGCAATTGTTTGTCTTTGTTTTTGAACAGTTGTCCTAGGTTTTATTTTTAGACGTCGGCCTTGATTTCGAGACTTATTTTGTTTTGTTGGCGTGCCCAGGACAAAAATGAGGGCCACTGTGAAGTGAAAGATCTCCTCGGAGCATTGACATCAACGACGCGGAGAGAAGACAGTCACGCAAGCTCGTGATCATGGGAACGATCAGCGCTAAATATAGCGGAGGGAGATAAAAACGGAGAAGGTCATTCTTAAGATTTGTAATAAAATTGGACATTTTGATGATGCAAGTCAGCGCACAACAGATGTCCCCAATCATCCGCTCCAAGAAGAGACACGGAGGCAAAGGCGAGCTGACTTTTTATTCAACATCCTTACCCGACAGAGATTTTTGGGTTTGAGTCGTGAGCACTCATCCAATGCCTCTACTACTGTGGAGGACAGGGCACATGGCAGATAAGGGTTGGTGGGGCCGCTGGCGGCAAAAATCTGGTGGGGGCCTCCATTAAATGTATTCCAGACAGGGAAGCAGCAATCGCTAAAACGGCTGCAAATAAACTATATACAGCCTCCCAACATCACTGTATACAGCTCCACCACGCACAGAATTCACTGTATACAACTCCCCCAGCATGGCGCTTATAATACAGCCCCCCAGCATTCGCCTATATACAGCCCCCCAGCAATCACTATATTACAGCTCCCCAGCATCACTATATACAGCTCCCCAGCAATCATATATACAGCCACCCCAGCACTCACGTATACAGCTTCCCCAGCAATACTATAGACAGCTCCCCAAGAATCACTATATCCAGCTCCCCAGCAATCAATATGTACGCCCCCCCAGCAATCACTGTTATACAGCTCCTCGCAATCACTGTATACAGCTACCCCAGCAATCAATGTATACAGCTCCCCAGCAATCACTGGATACAGCGCCCCCAGCATCAACTGTATACAGCACCCCAGCATTCGCCTTATATACAGCCCCCCCCAGCAATCACTATATACAAGCTCCCCCAGCACCCACTGTATACAGCTCCCCCAGATTTAATATATCACAGCCCACAGCAACACTATCCACTCCCCAGCACACGGATACAGTTACCCCAGCAATCAATATATAAGCTCCCAAGCAATCACTATACCAGCTCCCTCAGTATCATATATACAGCTCCCCCGCAACAATGGATGACAGCCTCCCCAGTATCACTATAGTACAGCTTCAACAGAGCATCACTCTATAAAGTCCCCCCACCCCAGGCAACCACTATATTACAGTGCCAGTTATCCCTATATAAATCTAACCCAGCAATCAGTATAATACAGCTCGACCGAATAACTATATACAGCTCACCACAGCACTCACTAATACAGCTCCCAGCAACCACTGATATACAGTCCCCCAGACATTCACTATATACAGCCAACAGCAATACATAATACAGTCCCCAGCACGCAATATATACAGCGCACCCAGCAACCACTGATACAGCTCGCAAGTTCACTATTATACAGCCCCACAGAAATAACTATCTATATACCGCTCCCCAGACACTTCACTATATACAGACTCCCCCAAGCAACCACTGTCCAGCAACACTGGATACAGCTCGCACCAGCAGTAACTATTACAGCCCCACAGCACTCCTGTATACAGCCCACACAGCAATCCATAATATAGTGGTCCCCTGCAATCACTAATACAGCCAACACCCAGCAAACACTCTATACAGCTTACCCCAGCAATCACTAGTTACCAGCTAACCCAGCAATAGTATGTACAGATTCCCCAGCATCACTATATACAGTTCCCCAGCAAACGCCTAGATACAGGTCCCGCATTCACTAATACAGCCCCCCATCAATACTATATACAGCTCCTCCAGCAATGCCTATATGCAACCCCCAAGCAATCACTCTATACAGCCCCATAAATCCCGATATATGCCCAACAGTAATCACTATAACAGCTCCCCCAGCATCACTATATACAGCGCACAGTATCAACTATCATACAGCTACCAACAATCACTATATACAGCCCCCCACCCGCTACACAGAAACCACTATATAGGACCAGTATCCACTATGTAATCGCCCCCAGCAATCTAGATACCAGCAGCAAACTATATACGATCCCCCAGTAATCACTATATACAGCCCCAGCAGCAAGCAATATATACAGCTCCCCCAGCAATCATATTTACACAGCTCATCAGGCATCCATTAGTACAGCATCCCACAAAGCAATATTATACAGAGCACAGAAGCCACTATAGCAGCTTCCCAGAAATCATGTATATACCGCACCCACCAGAACCACTATATACAGCTGCCCAGTTATAACTATATACTCTCCCCCAGCAAGCAATCACTATATACAGCTCCCGCAGCAATAACTATATCGATCAATCAAGAATAACTATATACACCACCAGCAATCACATAGGACAGCTCCCCAGCACTCACTATACACAGGCTCCTCGGTAATCATATATACAGCGCCCCAGCAATCACTATATACAGGCACAGTAATCACATATACACCCCAACAGACAACCACAATATCAACGATTGACCAGGAATCATTATATACATCTCCCACAGCGAAATCACTTATATACAGATCCCCAACAATAACTAAATAAGATCTGCCCAGCAAATCACTATATGAGCCCCCTGGCAGATCACTCGAGTATAAGCCCCCAGGGCCAATCACGATAGCAGTCGCCAGCAAAACTATAAAAGCTCTTCAGCAATCATGTATAGCAGCTGCATAAGCAATATGAACGATTACAGTCCAGCAACCATAATACAGCTCTCCCAGAAACACCTATATACAGCTCCCCAAGCAAAACTAATACAGCGCGCACACGCAGTCAGTATATACAGCTCCCCCAGCAATACTATATACAGTTGCCCAGCTATAACTATTACAGCCGCCCAGCAGTCAATATATACAGCTCCCCAGCAGTACTCTATCACCTCACCAGGCAATCAACTAAGCTCCCCAGCATTCAATATATCAGAAAGAACCCCGCACAGCCAGCAGTTCATATCTAAAAGCTCCCCCAGCAATAACTATTAAGCTCCCCGCATTCACTATATAAGATTCCAGCTACACTATATTACAGTCCCCAGCAACAGATATACAGCTTCCCCAGCAATCAGATATACAGCTCACCAGAAGCACAATATTAAGCTCCCCCAACAACATATATACAGCCCCGTAAAAAATAGAGCCCTATGAAAACTCTTTGACCACATGTTACTGAGAACAACCTGACCATGTTGTCCACTCTGAAACCCTACACACATCAAAGATGTTCCTGAGCTTCACACAACTTTAAAACCCTTCTGTCTTATGTTTTATTGGATTATTTTTGTTTAAGGTCAAGCCCCTCTCAGAAGCTCCACCACACGGGCTCATTTCAAGATGTTCCTTTGACTCATTTCCACCAAAAATTGTATCTTTTTCAACAACACCTCAATGTTATGTGAAGGCTTTCGTAAAGTGGGTGCTGAAGCTCACCTAGATCTGCGGCTATCAACTTGTGGAGCACGGATCCAACCCGACTGTTTGGTCCACTTGTTGAACGAAAAAAATCCATGGATCCAGCTCTCTCTAAACGATATTGGTCGTTACATGGCATCCAAAAGCAATAGACAGGTCTACAGGTCAACGTCTTACTCATGACTCCGATCATGAGTAAGAGGGCGGTCTAGTGCTAGAACCGCGTTGACGTTGACCTGTCTATTGCTTTTGGATGCCAAGTAACGACCAATATCGTTTAGAGAGAGCTGGATCCATGGATTTTTTCTCTGAACCTGGAAAGCCCTCACCCTTGATGGAGTACAAGTTGTCTTGATGACATCACCCTTTTCAGTAAGTTAATGATTGGTGAAGATCCCTTTTAAGTGCTGTCCACCCTCCCTGTCCTCCATCAGTGGTCCTCAATGCTAGCTTGTTTAAGGGTCATTCCATGCTAAAATATTTGGATATAATGGGCTCCTCAAAGATCACTAAAGTGGGGGTCCTGGCCTTTAGTGGTGGTCACACATCCATGTCCATCTACGTGATGGGACCCCAGTTTTGGCAATTACCACGGACTAAGCATTCATATTTTACCTATTTTTGGGAATAGTCCCCATATTTATTATAGAACCTGAAAAAATTCTTGGACTCCGTGTCCAGAACCTCCTCCACCTCCTCCGTCGTTTTGTTACAGAAGTTTCTATCTCTGTCTTCTTCTTAATTTCGCTGATTCTGGTCATTAACAAATTGCAACCAGAGCGGCTCATGTTCCCGATACGGATCACGGTCCGGTTCATCTATCACGGCCCCATATTCATACATCGTAAACTTGGCAAATCCACAAAAAGATGGAAGAAAAATCCCTGTGACCGGAGCGGTGGGAGTGTGTGATGGAGACATCTGCTTCACATTTGCCTGCCATATGGGGCTACATAATACCGCCATGTGTGTCGCTCTGGATTTACATATGTTCCCATTATAATGTGCGGGAGACATCTTACTTTTCACTATTGGGTATAGTATTTAAGGGGGCAGTCCCAATATAAAGGGGAGGATCTAAGGAACTAGCCGCCAGATGGGTGCTAGATTTTGCTATTTTGTAGTAGGGCTCTAATAAGGGGCAATTAATTGTGTTGGGGCACTAACAGGGGCATTAAGGTGGCAGTAGCGTAACTTGAAGCTGATGGACCCCAGAGCAAAGTCTGTGTCAGACCCCCGACTACAATGTATGGTTTATAGTACTAGTCTTCTCATATGGAAAAGTGACACCTTATGAGCCCCCTAAGCCTCTTGGGCCTTAGCTTGTGCTTTAGCTTCACATGCTGTTATAATGAGCAGATCAGGTCTCCATAAAGAAAGCAGAGGGTTGGGTGGAACATGTTCAGTGTAGCAACCTGTGAAGCTACAGAACAGATGGGCTCTGGGAACACCCCGAGAGCCCTGCTGTCTCATTGGCATAATTATAAAAGTTGATTTTAGACAAAAGGAGGCCATGGATAACAGATATAAGAAGATTACCACAGTCCCAGTGCCCGGATCTATGAGTAATATCCCTGGTTTATCATAACAGATTTTGATGGTAGATTTCCTTTAAGTTCATATTGTCCAGAATTTAAAAAAAGTACATAAAGGCCACTACGTATTCTTAAAGGACTTCTCCATCTTTGGCCAATCCCTTTTTTTTTAATCAATGGCCGGATTAGAGTGGTTCCTGTTGTAAGGAACTCTATCAGTGACCTATAATCTGTATATGTATTTCCTGCAGTGCCCCTTCAGGAGAAATGAGGTATTACATGAACCTCCATTGAAATCAATGGTCACCTACATATTCTCTAGGTGTGCTGTGTCCTCCATTGTAACAACAAGACAACTTCTCCTCTTAGAATCTTTTTTGATCTTTTGGATCAAGAGGAGAGGGAGGAATACAGATTTATGTGTCATGTGACATATTAATAGGATCTTGGGGGGGCAAAGAAGTTTCGCAGCAGGCCATAAAGCGCATTCTCGCAGGCCATGTTTGTCTAGCGGACACTTTGATGTTGGAGGGTGTAGGTTCCAGATGCTGGGAGTTATCGGCTGTCTTTAAGGAATGGTAAATATTTCCACTGAAGATGGACTCTACATTCCAAGAGCAACACTTCCTAAGTAGTCTCCGGGGACCCCTGCTACTGATATCACTGGGAACTCAATACTTTGTGGCTCAGATGATACAATAGGGCGGTAGTGTCAAACTGGACCCACCAGAACTTTTTACTGGAGACATTCACAGTATAAAATCAAACAAAATTTCTTGGAAACAGCGCCACCCCTGCAGACAGGTTATGACTGGTATTGCAGCATAGCTCCATTGAGATGAACAGGAGTGAGATCCAGTGTTTTATACGAGTGTAGCACTATTTTAAAAAACAAAGCAGCCATATTTTGGACCTTTTAGAGGTCCTGCCAGTACTTTTTTTTTATTGATCACCTTATATAGATCACGGGGTTTACCAATCATCGACCTCCACTAAAGAACTGCAGTATTTGGGCGACCACTGTGGTTGCTTCACTACTCACTGAGAACAGTGCCGCACATTGTATAGTGGTTGTGCTTGGTATTGCAGGTCACTTGAATATGGAGGAGCTGTATGTGATGATGAGGGGTCTGCTTCAGATTTTACATTAGGGCCCAGGAGGTTGAAGTCGCACCGGAGCTGGACAGTGTAATGCCGCCATATAGTGCCCACCCTATCTATCTATCTATCTCCTATCTATCTCCTATCTATCTATCTATCTATCTCATATCTATCTATTTATCTATCTCATATCTATCCATATCTATCCATCTCCTATCTATCTCCTATCTATCTATCTCCTATCTATCTATCTATCTATCTATCTCCTATCTATCTCCTATCTATCTATCTATCTATCTATCTATTATTCTATCCATTTTCACTTCTGGTCCTTCCTTACCTCTGCCTCTCTCATCAGACACATCAGTAGTATCACACAGCCTGCACTTTGCTGGTGTCTGGATGAGTCTCCACGTCCTGACTATGTCCCTGTGACCCAGCCCTCCAGGGAGCAGAGTAAGGGACCCCTGACCTGGTGGGGAGATGTCTTCCAAGTGAAATGTGTTTATCGGCGATTCACACCAAGCAAGCCAAAAAGGACAGAAACTTCCTCCAGCATTCCAGCAACAGACATTGTTTGCTTTCTTCTTCTGTACCAAGGAAGTTTCCTGTTTTCAGATTGCTTTTAGTTTCAGTCAGAGAAAAATCCTAAGGGATTGTATAAGGCGGTATGACTACCTAGTCAGATCCTCTACATCTCTACTGCAGCTTCTCTTATACATCGAAATATACTTTATCATATCCACATGTCCTTACAAGTAGATAATAACTCACAGTCATTGAACACAGGGTACCGCAATGGGGTCTTGCTGGACCCCACATATTAAATTGGTCACTTTACAAGCTGACAGTACTGTAACATTTCTAATTATGGCCCTATGGAATTTTCCTGCAGAATATTTGTATTTAGAAGCCTTTATTCTACAGAAAAAACATTTCCAAACTCTTCATTATAACCCCTCTCATCAGGCAACACATGGCACAGCAACGGGGTCTTAATGGAACCTTTGTATTAGATGGATCACTTTCCAAGTTGCTAAGACAACAGAATTCCCAATGTTGGTACTGTAGATACTTTTTGCAGAAACCTTGTATTTTGAAACATGTATTCTATAGGAAAAGGTATAACAATGGAGACCCCTGGGAATAAACTGGTCCTTTTCCAAGCCAAAGATGCTGTAAAATTACCACTGATTGCCCTGTTCTTCACAACCTCTGTTCTTTAAAAAAAAATAGAGGGGACTGAACTGTGGACCCCTTTACTTAAACTGGATTATTCTCAAGCTACTTATATTGCAGCATGCCCACTGATATCACTAAGCGAACTCTATGCAGTGTTTTTGGCCACCTATATTCCTCCTGTATGTCCTTTTCATTCACTTGATATAGAGTACAGCATAGGGGGGTTTAGTGGACCCCAAGTGCCCTAAACTTGTGACTTGCGAATACTGTTAAATTCTCAATGGTATACCTGTGGAAGTTTTTGGCAGCCTGTGGCAGGAAAATATTCCATAGCTCACTGGGGAAGTTCTTATCCTAACTTCATTTACTAAACACAGGGTACCGCAATGGGGTCTACCGAACCCTTAGGGTTTAATTTGTCTAATATTGCTGAAAACCATAGGCACTTGCTGCAGAATTTTTCTGTTTTGGAACCTAAATTTTATGGAGGAAAATCCAGAAAGGACAGTTTTTTTCATCACCTGAATATAGAGTAATACATCAGGGGGGGGGGGGGGTTACATTTGATCTGGTCCCTTTCCAAGCTGGCAATTCCCAATTGCAGCCATATGGATGCTTTCTTTTTGACACTTGTTTCTGATAATCTGAATAATATAAGAAAAAATCCCTAGCTCCCCAGGACAACAATCATCCTCTTTTTTTATAAACTGAACACAGCAGGATACTTAAATGGGAGCTTAGCCAAATCCTCTGTTAAAATTGGTTAGTCAACAAGCTCCTAATTTTGACAATTACCTACTGGTGGCCCAATAGACAATTTATCCAGAATCAATGTTTTAGTCAACCTGTATGACAAAGGGAAAATATATATAATTATTATATATATAATAAGGGTGGCACGGTGGCTTAGTGGTTAGTATTACAACCTGGCAGCGCTGGGGACCTGGATTCAAGGCCCAGGGTCAAAATCTGCAACAAGTTTGTATGTTCTCTCCCTGTTTGCGTGGGTTTCCGGTTGCCTCCCACACTCCAAAAACATACTGGTAGGTTGATTATATTGTGAGCCCATTGGGGACAGGGACTGATTTGGCAAACTCTGTGTGCGCTATATAAATAAAGGAATTATTAAACTCTATCTCGTCAGCACTTCTTATACCCTATCACAAATCACAGGGTACCACAATGGGGTCTTAGTGGACCCCTGAAATTGAAATGAATTGTTTTATCTAAGTAAAAGTGATAACTTTGGCCAAGTCAGCAGGTTATGGCACATTCCTAAGTATTACAATATCATAGGAATGATACACATATAAAACAAGGTTCCCGCTATGGGGTCTTAGTGGACCCCTGAGATTTAAATTAATTGTTAATTTAGGTAAAAGTGATAAATGTCATCAAGTCAGCAGGATATGGCACATCTTGTTGAACAATCCTAAATATTTGGTATCCGTCACATAGTATTACAAGATCATAGGAATGATATACATATAATACAGGGTGCCATAATGGGGTCTTAGTGGACCCCGGAGATCGAAATTAATTGTTTTATCTAAGTAAAAGTGATAACTTTTGCCAAGTCACCAGGTTATGGCACATCTTATTGAACAATCCTAAATATTTAGTATCCTTCACATAGTATTACAAGATCATAGGAATGATATACATATAATACAGGGTGTCGTAATGGGGTCTTAGTGGACCCCTGAGATTGAAGTTAATTCTTTTATCTAAGTAAAAGTGATAAATGTCACCAGGTTATGGCACATCTTGTTGAACATTCCTAAATATTTGGTATCTGTCACATAGTATTACAAGATCCCAGGAATGATATACATATAATACAGGGTGTCGTAATGGGGTCTTAGTGGACCCCTGAGATCGAAATTAATTGTTTTATCTAAGTAAAATTGATAAATGTCATCAAGTCAGCAGGATATGGCACTTCTTGTTGAACAATCCTAAATATTTGGTATCCATCACATAGTATTACAAGATCATAGGAATGATATACATATAATACAGGGTACCGTAATGGGGTCTTAGTGGACCCCTGAGATTGAAATTAATTGTTTTATCTAAGTAAAAGTGATAACTTTCGCCAAGTCCCCAGGATATGGCACATCTTGTTGAAAACATTCCTAAATATTTGGTATACGTCACATAGTATTACAAGATCCCAGGAATGATATACATATAATTCCTAAAACTGACATAACTTCCAGCCCTTGGCATGATGTCATTGTGTCTTTGAAGCTTCTGTTGTCTTTCTCAGATATAGGTCCAAGCTCCCCTAGCACTCCCCCGCGCCGGCTGACAAGGCATGCTATTGTTCTTTCATGTTCCACCTGTTCCCGTGTGGCACGTTCAGGTTTCACAGCTGACTTTCTGAGTATTTCAGGTGATTTCCAGGTGACATTAAATAGAGTTAAAGATGATGTATTATTTAGCAGGTCACCAGGAAACACAACGGCTTGTGTCATATAATTAGAGCTCAGGAATGCGCGACTAATTTATTGCAAAATTATTATTATTCTTGTATTACAGCCAGTCCCCAGGTTACATACAAGATGGGTTCCATAGGTTTGTTCTTAAGTTGAATTTGCATGTAAGTCAAACCTGTATACTTTATAATTGTAGTTCCAGACAAAAAAAAACTTTTGTCCCGGTGACTATTGAAGTTTCAAAATTTTTTACTGTAATGGGGCCAGGGATTATCAATAAAGCTTCATTACAGACACCTTACAGCTGATCATTGCAGCCTGGAACTATAGTAACATCCAGAGAGCTTCACCAGAGGTCAGAGGGGTCTGTCTGTAAGTCAGATGTCCTTAAGTAGGGGACCGCCTGTATTAGTATTTATATGGTTATTGCATGTTCTGCAGAAAGCTTCTCCTATAAAGGCTCTTATATCAGTCCGAGCCTCAGGTGGGGATCATTTATAGTACCAGGACCTATAGTCAGGGAAGGACTGAAGCTTTAGGACCTGTTCCAGATCCTTTTGGTCCAAAAATTTACCTAAAATTATAACCCTTTAAAATAAAAATTGATTCAAGGACGTATCTATATTTTGGTGGAATGGAAACTCCCAGAACAGATTTCAAGGATCAATTTACCCATTGATGTTAGTGGGTCCCTGAAAACGTTGTAGTACACATGGGAGGGGGGGATCGATCATAGGCTGGTGCCTGTCTACTTTATAGATAGATAGATATGAGATAGATAGATAGATAGATAGATAGATAGATAGATAGATAGATAGGAGATAGATAGATAGATAGATAGATAGATAGATAGATAGATATGAGATAGATAGATATGAGATAGATAGATATGAGATAGATAGATAGATATGAGATAGATAGATAGATAGATAGATAGATAGATAGATATGAGATAGATAGATAGATATGAGATAGATAGATAGATAGATAGATAGATAGATATGAGATAGATAGATATGAGATAGATAGAGAGATAGATAGATATGAGATAGATAGATAGATAGATAGATATGAGATAGAAAGATAGATAGAAAGATAGATAGATATGAGATAGATATGAGATAGATAGATAGATAGATAGATAGATAGATAGGAGATAGATTATAGTGTTTATTCTCTGTGGTCAGGTTCCAGCAGATGAATCCTATGATATATATCTGCATTTCTTTCCCATGGTTGATCCCCCATCCTATATATAGTAACATTTTTGGGCAGGACCAGACACCTGTAACAGTTTTACAATAATTGGCTCCCATACGGGATGTGGGGAGATGCGCAGGTGGCTCCGGATATAAAAATCAAAGTCTTCGAGACGTTCCCAGCAGTCAGGGAGTTAAACTTGTTTTTCTGGAAATCTGGAGATGGGAATGGGTGTGAGGCTCCCTCTATATGCCGCCATTACTGCAGTGATGGAGAGCGCTGACAATGACCTCAGTGTGTGGCGGTCGCTTCTTATCACGTACTTGCCTCTACCTGCAGAGACGGAACAATGACACAAGTATCCATGGAGCCACCTGAGTTATTGCATCTGAGTTTATGAGGAAGATTTGCAGCGTTTGTGGACGGTTTATATGAGGGAGTTGTATTGTTATTATATGGAGTAGCCCCAATAATAGGTGGAGGCCGCACCGGGTACTGGAGGACGCTGGCTACTGGAGGATGCTAGGGTACTGGAGGATGCTAGGGTACTGGAGGATGCTGGCTACTGGAGGATGCTGGGGTACTGGAGGACGCTGGCTACTGGAGGATGCTAGGGTACTGGAGGACGTTGGCTACTGGAGGATGCTAGGGTACTGGAGGAAGCTAGGATCACATAAACTATAATGGGATGCACCGACATCTATCAGGGGGACACTTTTAATACTGAGGTTCCCAAAATAAGATCTTCAGTGAAAGAAAAATTAGTCTGAAGAAGTTAAAGGAAATCTACCACCAGGATGAAGGTTTGTAAACCCAGCACACTGACATACTTGTATGTGCCCCCTGAGGGCAGGATCTGCTCTTCACTTAGCTTTATATGCCCTGTTTTCACAAAAAAAGGCTTTAAACTTTATGCAAATGAGCCTATGGGGCTCTAAACTCCATAGGTGTTAATGGAGCCTGGACCCCCTTAGGCTCATTTGCATAATTTTAAATCATCTTGTTTTTCTTTAAAACCAGGGCATAAGAAGCTTAAAGAAGAGCAGATCCTGCCAGAGGGTGCACACACCAGTATGTCAGTGTGCTTAGTTTACAATCCTTCATCCTGGTGGTAGATTTCCTTTAAGTTCAGTGAATAGTGACTTAGCTTAGTGTTATAAATTCTGGATTTCATACATATCTGAGCGCTTGCCTCTGGATCTCTGGTCATTAGATATCCAATCTCCGGTCTCTGGATCTCTGGCACTGATCTCTGAGCTCTCGATATCCAAGTTCTGATCTCTGAGGTTTTATTACTTGAGTTCTGTATCTCTGAACCCTCCTCTATATATATTAATAAACTCTCAACTCTGTTCTCTTTGGGGGCATTTATTATTGGCTTTGCACCACTTTTTCGGCACCACTTTTTTTGCAGCTCAATTTGGACGCAACCTTTTCATCCCGACACTTTTCCTGCAATTCTAGTTTCCTGCCATTTTTTATTTTGGCGCATAATAAACCCAACAAAAAGCAAGTCTACCTTAATTCACGTGGTTTGTAATTTCTGATGCTTATTAGTTCAGTTTATGGGGCGCCCAATATACACTCACCGGCCACTTTATTAGGTACACCATGCTAGTAACAGGTTGGACCCCCTTTTGCCTTCAGAACTGCCTCAATTCTTCGTGGCATAGATACAACAAGGTGCTGGAAGCTCCTCAGAGATTTTGCTCCATATTGACATGATGGCATCACACAGTTGCCGCAGATTTGTCGGCTGCACATCCATGATGCGAATCTCCCGTTCCACCACATCCCAAAGATGCTCTATTGGATTGAGATCTGGTGACTGTGGAGGCCATTTGTGTCCAGTGACCTCATTGTCATGTTCAAGAAACCAGTCTGAGATGATTCCAGCTTTATGACATGGCGCATTATCCTGCTGAAAGTAGCCATCAGATGTTACAGGGTACATTGTGCTCATAAAGGGATGGACATGGTCAGCAACAATACTCAGGTAGGCCGTGGCGTTGTACCAAGGGGCCCAAAGAGTGCCAAGAAAATATTCCCCACACCATGACACCACCACCACCAGCCTGAACCGTTGATACAAGGCAGGATGGATCCATGCTTTCATGTTGTTGACGCCAAATTCTGACCCTACCATCCGAATGTCGCAGCAGAAATCGAGACTCATCAGACCAGGCAACGTTTTTCCAATCTTCTACTGTCCAATTTCGATGAGCTTGTGCAAATTGTAGCCTCAGTTTCCTGTTCTTAGCTGAAAGGAGTGGCACCCGGTGTGGTCTTCTGCTGCTGTAGCCCATCTGCTTCAAAGTTCGACGTACTGTGCGTTCAGAGATGCTCTTCTGCCTACCTTGGTTGTAACGGGTGGCGATTTGAGTCACTGTTGCCTTTCTATCAGGTCGAAACAGTCTGCCCATTCTCCTCTGACCTCTGGCATCAACAAGGCATTTCCGCCCACAGAACTGCCGCTCACTGGATGTTTTTTCTTTTTCGGACCATTCTCTGTAAACCCTAGAGATGGTTGTGCGTGAAAATCCCAGTAGATCAGCAGTTTCTGAAATACTCAGACCAGCCCTTCTGGCACCAACAACCAGGCCACGTTCACAGGCCACAAATCACCTTTCTTCCCCATACTGATGCTCGGTTTGAACTGCAGGAGATTGTCTTGACCATGTCTACATGCCTAAATGCACTGAGTTGCCGCCATGTGATTGGCTGATTAGAAATTAAGTGTTAACGGGCAGTTGGACAGGTGTAACTAATAAAGAGGCCGGTGAGTGTATGACAGCTGTGCGGCACAGTATAAAATCACCGCTAAAATCAGACACCAAAGAACCAGTAGCGCCAAAAATAAATAAACACCCTTTTGTAACTCTAGTCTCTATGGTCCAGATTTACTTACCCGGTCCCGTTGCGACCCCACTGGATTCGTGATTCACTAAGATTGTTCGCCCGATATCCTGCATGTGTCGCTGCTGCGCCAAGGTCCGCCGGAGTTCACCTTCTTCTTCCCGGTGCATGTGAGTGCTTGATCTTGCAACACAAATCCTTTTTTAAATTTCAAGGTTTGTCCGAATCCGTTGGGTTGTCTGACAGCCACGCCCCCGATTTCTGAGGCATGCAAGCTGGCGCCGATACGGCACAATCCGATCGCGTGCACCAAAAACCTGGGGCATTCAGGGCAAAAGAGAAATATTCGGGACACCCGACGAAAGTGCGCTGTTAGTAAATGAGCCCCATTGTATCTATTCTCTGATCTCTGTATCCTGAGCTGTCTATATCATTACTCTGTTCTCTGTGTCTCTGCTGTCTATACATCTGAGCTCTGTATCTCTGTATCTATGACCCTGTATCCATCATGGAGAACACGCCAAGTCTCTGTTTTCTTAAAAATTAGGTACTGTGACCCCAAAACGCATTGATAATAAACTTCAGACCCCATTATAGATCGCTGGGGTTTTTTTTATGTACCTTTCACTTATTTCCATACTCAGTATTTCTGTATCTCTGTCACTGTTTATCTGAGCTCTATATATCATAACTCTGGTCTCTATGTATCTTAGCCCTATATCTGTGGTCTATATATCTGAGCTATGGTCATTATATATTGGGGCTCATTTACTAAGGGTCCGCGGAGCGCCTTTTCGTCGGGTTCTCCGACGATTTCCGTTTTGCGCCGCATTTAACAGGGGATTTTGGAGCACGCAATCGGATTTTGGTGCATCGGCGCCGGCTTGCATGCGACACAAATCTGGATTCGGACTACGCGCGGGATTTAACAATTTGAATTGTGTCGCAAGACACGCACTTACAGGCACAGGGAAGAAGAAGGTGAACTCCGGCGGACCTCAGCGGGGAAGCGACGGATGCAGTAACTCGGGCGCACAAGCTATGTGTATCGCGCCGGACTTAATCTTCGTTGGACAGTCCGAATCGGGGATCGTGCCAGGACCAGGTAAGTAAATTTGCCCCATTGTATCTGATTTCTGCCTCCCAGCATTTATGGTCTCTCTGGTCTCCAAATATCCAATCTCTTATCTCTGTATCTGTGTTCTTTGTATATACAAGCAATAGATCTCTGTAACTCTGATCTTTGTAGCTCTCGTCTCTCCTTATATGAGCTCTGAGCTCTGGTCCCCATTAGATTATAGAAGGACAGACTCTCACAAAGCTTTCATGAATTTGGTGTTTTCCATGTAGCTGTAATCTCATGTGATCAATGATGAGGCTTCTGTGATATAATTATAGTATCACATACAGGTTACTCGCGATGACTGCTGCTACATTTACTGGAAATCTGCTTTCATAGAAGTTTCCATTGGAGGTGGTTTCCATCGTCATTGACGTAAAGGACCACATTGCACCAGCTCTGTATACACTGGAGAGCAAAATTAGAGAACAATGGGGGTACCCCTTGAGAAAGACCAGCGGGTTGAAACGCGCGTTGGGGATTTTTTCTGACTAGGTAACTATGAATACAGGGTTCGGTGCACATCTTTTTATATTTTATATGTCCGTGGACTAGTCTTTGGTCATGGTATTACATTGTTACCGCTGTTAAACCGTCTGGGCACACACAATGCTGTAACTCAATTCTGAGACTGTCAACAGCATGCCCTTTATCTGTAATTACCTTTTACCTGTATTTCATATGTCCTGGTCTTTATGAACTTCTGTCTCTCCTGTAGCCATCCTTTTTATCCAGTATGTTTTAAATTCACATTGTATCCAATAAAGCTAATACATTTTTTCACCTTTAATATATTGTATTCCGTTATTATATTCCCCTTCCTTTTGTGCTTTTTTGATTGCTTATGAGGGCTTCTGTTCCCCAATATTTCCCCTTGTAACGCTTGGACTTGGTCCCAGGTAAGTCCATGTCTATTATGGGATAACTTAGTTCTTCCACAATATCACTTTCCCAACAGTTGGACTTTAACACGTGATGGGAATATGAATGTAGGCAAGCCAAATTGTGACCTCCACAAGACTTAGAAGACCTTGATGCGCTGCAATGTGGACAAGACCAAAACACTACATTCATCTTCTAAGAGAAGACTTTGAAGAACATCTATGACATGTTGAACCATTTGGAAGAGGGAATAGAGCCCCGGGGTCATGGTTTTTACTTGTTCTTCAAAGTCGACTTAACCAAGAACTTACATAAATTTGATGGAGTCCCTTGGGTAAAGTCCATGTCTTTGGGGGCTGTAAAGCTGTTTCCCAATATCTACCAGGGGTTGTAACAAAACTCATCTGATCCTGTTTTCCCAAGATGATAAAAGTGGATACAAGGGGAAATAGTGTCCTCTACCAAATGCAGGAGGTGTAACGAATCCTCAACGGAGGAACCACATGTACCCCCCCCCAAAAAAAAAAAAAAACATTTTTATAAGATTTTGGAGAGAAAATAAAGTTCTTAGGTCAAGCTATTGACTAGTCCTTCAAAGTTGACTCAATGTACCGGAAGAGAAAGGAAACTAGAAACTAGATGATGGATTACCTTGTCTTGGGGGGGTTATAGATTGTAAGCTCTTGTGAGCAGGGAGAACACTCCTATTTTTCATATAACCATGTTACTTGTAGTTCCATTTGGAGTCAGACAGAAGAGAAGACATTCCGGAGAGACATGTTCCCGCCAGTAACTCTGACCCAAATTATCCAGAGAGAGACTATGGGGTCTATTTATCTTACACTGGTGCTAGGCAATGGTGAGACCCCCCAACAAGCGCCAGATCAGGAGGCTCCCGCACCTTTACCCCGGGTCCTGCCTGGTGTAGCATTAATGCATAGCCCTCTGTATGTGGATACTCCAGGGCAGGAGGGTTTTGCACCGGCTCGAGCACCGGCTGCCCCTCCTTCACACCCTCCATGCCCACTTAAAGGTGATGGTGGAATTAGGGGGAAATATGTGCAATTACTGGCTGTATACTGGAAATTGCAGCAGCTTCAGGACTTGTACAACAAAAAACTGAAGCACAAACCCTGATAAATGTGCCCCTATAGGTAATCATGAGTCTACAGCATGGACTGCAATAACATAGGCAGGTATATAGGCTGCTCATATGGAATAAATCCACCTAAATAATTTTTATCTCATTTTTGGTGTGTGTTTTTTTCACATTTTTTTTTTTGATACTAGGTAGATAGATACTTAGATATGATATAGATATGGTCACAGTAATCATAGGCTGACGGAGTATGATGGAGTCTCCATTCCCCAGCACTCGCCGGAGGCTACAGGGCAATTCTATGCCAGGTTAGAGGTGGTGTAGAATCGTGCCATAGCCTGTGCCTTAATGCCAACAATGCGATATGAGATAGATATGAGATAGATAGATAGATATGAGATAGATAGATAGATATGAGATAGATAGATAGATAGATAGATATGAGATAGATAGATATGAGATAGATAGATAGATAGATAGATAGATAGATAGATAGATATGAGATAGATAGATATGAGATAGATATGAGATAGATAGATAGATAGATAGATAGATAGATAGATAGATAGATAGATACATACATAAATAGATACAAAAGAAAAGTCCAGGCAGCACACTGCTGAAGATTAAGTGGTGGGTGCAGGCTATAAGGACTGGGTCCAGAGTCCTCCGTAGATACAAATATAGAAAATAAATTACATAAATAGATAGATATGAGATAGATATAGATAGATATGAGATAGATAGATATGAGATAGATAGATATGAGATAGATAGATAGATACTCGCATATGCGCTAGCTTCGCTATGAGATAGCTCGATCGCTATGCGCTAGATTAGCTCTGATATTCAGATAGCTCGCTCTGCGCTCGCTCGCTCTGCGATAGCTAGCACTAGCTAGCGCTCGCTCGCTCTCGCTCGCTCGCTCTCTCGCTAAGCTCCTACGCTACGATCTGCGCTCGCTCTCTCGCTCTGCGCTCACTCCTATGCGCTCGCTACGCTCTTCTCTCGCTATGGCTCTTCGCTCGCTCGCCTGCGCTAGTCGCTTCTCTCGATCGCTCGCTTCGGCTCGCTCGCTCGCCTCGCTCGCTCGCTCGCTCGCTCGCTCGGCTTGCTCACGCTCGCTCTAGCGCTAGCGCTGGCTCGCTCTCTCGTGCCCTCGCTCCGTCTCTCAAACTCGCTCCGCTCGTCTGCGCTCGCTCCCTCGCTGTCTGCGCTCGCTCGCTCCCCACTAGACTCGGCGCTCGCTCCTCAGATGATAGCATCGATTGGATGTGATCTAGTAGATGATCGATAGATAGATCTAACTAGATGATATGATAAGAAAAAAGCGGAGCTTGTGCGCCTGGCAGTAGGTCCTCATACATCATCCCCGGACCGAGTTCACCCAAACCAGACAAATCCATTAATCTTTCCAGCTGTCCCAGGCACTTGAGAGAAGCTATATGAAAGTCTGATTTGCCCTCCTCTCTTTCACGATCTGGTTGCGCCCTAGGCGGCCGACAATTAAAGAATGGAAGACAAGGTAGCAAGAAGTGTTACTGGCTCTAAATGCCACCATGGGCACTTACGGTCAATAAGTGGATTTTGTTGCAGTTTTGGGCACTCTGTCCTCTTAAGTATGATATTGGAGATAAGATGATCAGGATAGAAGAAATATACGTCTATTTGATGATAGATTGATAGAGAATATGATAATCAAATTGATAGATGAGTGATAGATAGATAATAGACTGAGATAGAAGTGAATATAATAATGCTAAATTGAAATAAACAAACTAAAGTGGGAAGACGTCCTTTTAAAAGTAAACAGTAAAGTGCCCGGTGATACAAGGCATCTAACTAGTTCTTACAATCAACGTTTAAGTTTTGCGCATGTGATGATATGCATGACTCAGCCATCACAGCTGGTGACAACCCGCCGGTGATCATGTACTCTCGGGGAGCAGTAGTTGCTCGGGGACCCCTTGACAGATGTATGTATCCAGGTCACCTGATGGGTTACTAGTTGGTGTAGTGGACACTTTTGGACTTATTTCACATAGAGTTCACCAATCATTCGTTTCTGTCATCTATCACTTTGTATCATGATGTTGTAACTACGTATTTTCACTGTTATGTCTGAATATAATATCATATATACACTCTCCTCCGCACCATATTCTATAACCTGACAACGGCTTCACGATTGGGAAGTAACATTGTTGGACACAATTTGTCTCAATTTTGCCCTCCCTGTTGGCTGTTATTTATTAGTAGCAGTTCTGCCTCTTTGGAGTTTATCTATGTGCAGCTTTCATTTAGAAAACGCGTTCTCTTTTTGCGCAAGTCTGACATTTATTGCACAATTTTTTTGCCCGCACGCCTGTTGCCAATAACAGTTTCCTAGGGCTCTGATAAGAACGCATCACGTCGAATCGGGTCGATCGGATACTGGTAACGACACTTGTTGCTGCTGTCTATGGACGACGATTTATAACTGACATACAGATACTTTGGAAGCAGACTTTACATTCACACCGCTAGTCCAGTCGCGATCCGCGCGCGTGTCTCCCGCATGTCTGATCGTGAGTTCTTGCCCGGGATCACTACAGGTGCATGCGCCGTTTCACTAGTGTCACTGCTGCGCTGAGTCCGCCGGAATTTCCCTCCTCTCCGTCCTTTCGGTGTATGTGAGTTATGCTCTTTCTGGCGTAGCCTATACATTTTAAATTCCGCGCTTTTTTTCCGATTTCCTCGGGTTTTCCCGACGGCCCCCCGATTTCTTCGCGGAAAGCCTGCGCCCACATCTGTCGCGTGCACCAAAATGCCCGGGAGAAAGACAATAATTCGGACCCTTCAGTACAGGTGCCCCTATGTGTTTTACTCCACTTCCGTGTGGATTGTAGTTTACAAAGTTTTTCACTACCTTTCCTATCCCGCTGAGTGGTGACTACGACTTTTTGATCCAAACCTGCCCAAACATCTTCATCTAACGAGTGTCCAAATGAATTTTATAATAATCGCATGATAACCCATTGGCAAGCGCGGCCGGCCCCCAGAAAGTACAAAATGAAAGAAAAAAGTAGCAATGGGAAAGAACAAACTCAATAAAAACAATACATCGGCCCCTTATTTTTTTTTCCATATTTTTCTACTGTTGCATTTTTTCTTTTATGATGAAATAGGAATATTGTCATGATTATAGTGAGTAGGAGCTTCATACAGGACAGAGAAGTGTCCCTCCGTGTAGCAGATAGAGAAAAGTGGTAGGATTTTTGGAACAGGACAGATAAGTGTCCCCATGTTGTAGGAATATAACAGAAGAGTGGGGGCTACGCGACAGGACGGAAGTGTCCCCCAATGTAGCAGGATAGAAGAGCAGTGTGTACGAGCTCAGACAACGAGAGTGCCCATGTAGCAGGATAGAAGAGAAGTGTGTACGAGCTGCAGACAGGACAGAGAAGTGCCCCATGTATAGCAGGATGACCACACTGGTGTCTGAGGAGGATACTGCCAAGAATTACAGGGGGGCAGCAGCAGATCAGCACTGGGGGATCCCCTCCAGGAGAAGGGGACAAATCTAGCATTGCGCCTAAAGTAGTTTAAAGTGATTAATAAGAGGCAGGAAATCAACTCATCACAGATACAACAATGCGCCAGATTATAGGTGCAACTACTACACTTAAGCGCAGAACAGTGATACATCTGGCCCATAGACAAAAGATAATTATGATCGATCGATATCAGAGATATGATATAGATAGTATAGATAGATAATAGCTAGGAGATAGATAGATAGATCTAGATAGCTAGCCTAGCTATAAGATAGATCAGGCGATAACTACGCTATGTGATCGCTAGCTCTGAGCTCCGATCGCTGATCGCTCGCTTTGACAACGCTCGGAGATCGTCCCTCTCAGCTCGCTCTCCGATCAGCTCGCATCGCTCCCTCGCTCCGCTCGCTCGATCCTGCTAGCCGCATCGCTCGCATCGCTCGAATTCGCTCAGCTCTGGGCTCGCTCGCGCGCTCGCTCGCTCGCTCGCTCGCTGCTCGATCGCTCGTCTTGGCGCTCGCTCGCTCGCTCTGCGCTCGCTCTCTGACTCGCTCGCACTCCTCCCTTGGCTCGCTGGCTGGCTCGCTCGCTCGCATCGCTCGCTCGTCTCGCTCGTCGCTGCTCTCTCCAGCTCTCCCCTGGCTCCCTTGCTCCCTATGACATCCACCACATAAAGTGGGAAGCCGGTCCTTTAAACAAGTCCCAGTCACGTGCCCGGGTGCCAATAAGCATCTACTACAGGGTCCATCCATCAATGGTTCAGTGCGCGTGATGGTAATGCATTTCCTCAGCGCCTCACATTCTGTTGACACCGCCCGGGTGATCATGTACCGGGGAGCAGGATGGCTCTGGACACATGTGGACAGGTGTATGTATGCAGGATCACCTGTGTGTTTAACTGTTGTTGTGTGGACACTTTGGACTTATGTACATAGTTATGTTTTCCGCCTCATTGTTTCTGTCATTCCTATAATCACTTGTATCATGGTGTTTATATTTACAGCTGTTATGTCTGATGATAATACATATATACACTTCCTCCGCACCATATATAACCTGAACAAGGGCTTCAGATGGTAAGGTCACATTGGGACACCTTTGTCTCACCTTTTGCACCTCCCTGTTCTGTGTGTTTTTTTTTTAGGCATTTACTGCTCTTTATTTTATCTATGTTGCAGTTTTCATTTAGATAAACCGCGTTCTGACATTTTTGCACAATTTTTTCCGCAGCCTGCGCCATACAGTTTCCTAGGTCATGATAAGACGGCATCACTTCGAAGCGGGTCGACGGATCTGGTACTGATAACTGCTGTGGACACTTGTTGCTGCTGCATGGACGGATTTACTACTACAATACCGATACTTGGACAGATTTACTTACCCGGTCCAGTCGCGACTCCAGCGCCCCCCCGCTTCGTCTCCGATGCTGATTCCGGTTCTGCCGGGACTCACTAAGGTCATGCGCCGGTTATCCACTAGGTGTCACTTGCTGCGCTAGTCCGCCGAATTCACCTCCGTCCCTCTCGGTGTAATGTGAGTGCTATTTTTTGCGCATAATTTTTTAAATTCTGCGTTTTTTTTCCGATTCCGCGGTTTTCCAGGTGGTGGGGGGGGGGGGGGGGGGGGGGCGCCCCGATTTCTTTTAACTGTGAAATCCGATGCTCCACAATCTGATCGCGTGCCACCAAAATCCCAGGGCAATTCGTAAAAATTCGGGAAACACGTAATCGTGGAACCCTAGTAATGTGCCCTCTTTGTTTTAACTCCACGTCCTAATTGTTGGATCGTGTTGGGTGTTTTTCACAAGTTTTTACTACTTTCCTACTTCTGGTGGTGACCTGTACTTTTAGTCCCAATCCTGGGCAAACAATCTTCCATCAAACAGATGTCAAAGTGAATTTATATAAAGCATAAAACATTGCACGGCGAGCGCAGAGTAAGTAGCAATGGAAGAAAAAATCAAATAAAAAATATACATCGGCCCCATTGTTTTTTCACAGATATTTTTCTACTACTGGTTTTTGGCCATTTATTTATTTCTTTTATGATGAATAGGAATATGTACAGATGATAGCACGTAAGAGCTCAGACAGGACACGAGAGTGCGCCGTGTAGCAGGATAGAAGAAATTTGAGTAGGATTTTGGAGACATGGACAGATAAGTGTCCACGTTTTTGTAGATATAACGAAGTGAGTGGGGGCTGGCAAGGGACAGAGAAGTGTCCCCGTAGCATGGGTGGATAAAAAGAGAAGTGTGTACGAGCTGCGAGTAGGACAGGAAGTTTCCCATGTAGCAGGATTAAAGAAAGTGAGGTAGTATTTTTGCAGACAGGCCAGAGAAGTAGTCCCGTGTGTAGCAGGATGACCACACTGGTGTCTGAGAGATACTGGCCAGAATTACAGGGTTGCAGCACAGATCAGCACTGGGGGATCCCCTCCAGGAGAAGGGGCAAATCTAGCATTGCGCCTAAGTAAAGTGATTAATAAGAGGCAGGAAATCAACTCAATCACACAGATTCAGCAATGCGCCAGAATAATACGGTGGCACTACTACATTACGCGAACGTGATACATCTATCCATAGACAAAACGATAATTAATATACAGCTAGAAATAGTGACGATAATAGATAGATAATTGCGATAGATAGATAGATATGAAAGAGATAGATGAATGAGATTTATAGATAGATAGATAGATAGATAGATCGATAGGAGATGATAGATAATACATAGATATGAGATAGATAGATATGAAGATAGATAGATTGATATGAGATAGATAGATTGAGATATATCGATATGAGATAGATAGTATGCGATAAGAATAGATTTATATATATAGATCTGAGATAGCTAGATAGATAGATATCGCTCGCTCCGCTCGCTCGCGTCTGCTCGCTCAATGCGCTCGCTCGCGCTGCGCTCTCTCGCTCTGCGCTCGCATCTTCGTCGACTCGCTCCTGCGCTCGCTCTGCTCTCGCTCGCTCTGCGCTAGCTCGCTCGCCTCGCCTCCTCGCTCTGCGCTCGCGCTGCGCTCGCGCGCTCTGCGCTCGTCTGCGCTCGCTCGTCTGCGCTCGCTCTGCGCTCGCTCGCTCTCGCTCGCTCTGCCTCGCTCGCCTCTGCCTCCGCTCTCTCGCTCGCTCTGCTTCGCTCGCTCTGATCCCTCTGCGCTGCTCGCTCGCTCGCTCGCTCGCTCCGCTCGCTCTGCGCTCGCTCGCTCGCTCTGCGCTGCTCGCTCGCTCTGCTCGCTCGCGCGCTCGCTCGCTCCCTCGCTCGTCTCGCTCTGTGCTCGCTCTGAGATAACTTTTGGGTGAGCATGCGGGCAACACTCATCCAGACTCCAAATGCCTTTCCGCACAAAAACCACAAGACCAAAATTATTCTAGCCTCCACTTTACGTTCATTATAGTAATAACCCTAACAGACGGATCACTTAGCTATGTAGAGTCTAAATCTCAATACATAGATCATAGATTGGGTAACATATACATACATAAAGAGATGTATACGTCTAAATAACCAAGTGTAAAGATCAAATAAGTACATGGCCCAGGTAAGGTCCACAAAATTATATCTAATCGTTCTTTTATAACACCATCATATTCCAAATGCAATTGATGATATATAGATTTGCTAGGTGGATGAGATAGATTGATAAATCATAGATGATTGATAGCTAGATAGTAGATAGATGATAGAGATAGAGAGATAGATAGATATGAGATAGTAGATATGAGATGGATAGATAGGAGATAGATATGAGATAAGCTCTATGTATATGACCCATCCAGTGTATGAAGCCCAGGATGAGGATGCAGCAGTGACAGCCCGGGCTGTAGGGCGCTGTACACACTGACAGGACACATCATCCACTAGGACAGTGCAGTATATGCTGCAGATTTAGCAGAACTGCACTTGTCAAGTGTCTACATAGTGACATTCATCTGTATGATAACTCTCCAGCAGATCACATCCATGGCACAGTGTGACATCCTCAGCTCTGCTACATGTGGAGAAGGTCCCTGGGATTACCTTATGTAGAGTGCAGGCTGGAGGGGCTCCTGGAGGATGCTGCCAGCTCCTTGGAGTCATTCATCACTCAGCCTTCTGCTCCTATGTGGAAGCCTCACTGGAAACTTTGCAAAACTGAACAGGAACTTAGACATTTTCAGGGAAATATCCTGCAATCCTTATATGGGACTGTGCTATAACTAGTGGGAAGTGCGGGGCGGGAGCCAGGTCTTAGTGCTAGTAGTGTTACTGGGGAGGAGTATTATACTGACAGTACATGACATCTCCCTGCCAGGGGGTCACCGGGACATATACACAATATACTACACATACCTGTATCACCTTATACCCAATAGTGTACTCATCCTGCACTCACTATTCTGCCTCTGGTGCAGTCACTGTGTACATACATGGCATTACTTATCCTGTCCTGAATCCTGAAGTTACATCCTGTATTATAACCATCGAAGCTGCACTCACTAGTCTGCTCTGTGCATCACTGTGTCACATGAATACTTTCCTGTACTGATCCTGAGTTACATCCGTAATGATACCCCAGAGCTGCCTCACTATTCTGCTTCTGGTGCAGTCACTGTGTACATCATGGCATTACTTATCCGGTAACTGACCCTGAGTTATATCCTGTATTATACCCACCCCAGAGCTGTCACTCACTATTCTGGCTGCTGGTGCAGTCACTGTGTACATACATGACAATTCTTATCCTGTACGATCCTGAGTTACACATCCTGTATTATACTCCAGGCTGCCTCACTATTCGCTGCTGAGCAGTCACATGTGTAACTACATGGCATACTTATCCCTGTACTGACCTGAGTTCTCCTGTATTAGATCCCAGAACTGCACTCACATATTCTGCTACTGGTTGGCAGTCACTGTGTACATACATGACATTACTTACCTGTACGGATCCCTGAGTTACACATCCTGTCATTATACCCCTAGGGAGCGGCACTCACTATTCTGCTTGCTGGTGCATCACTAGTCATACCTGACATTACTAATCCTGTACTGATCCTGATTACATCCTGTATTATAAACCCCAGAGCTGCACTCCACATTCTTCTGCTGTGCAGTCACTGTGTACATACATGACATTACTTACCGGTCCTGATCTTTATTTTACATCCCTGTATTAATACTCCACGCTGCACTCACTATTCTGCTGCTGGTGGTCAGTCACTGTGTACATACATGACATTACTTATCCTGGTACTGATCCTGAGTTACATCCCTGTATTTATACTCCATAGCTGCACTCACTATTCTGCTGCTGGTGCAGTCACTGTGTACATAATGACTTACTTATCCATCTGTCTGATCCCGAGTTACTCCTGTCTTATACCTCCAGAGCTGCCACTCAACTATTCTGTCTGCTGCTGCTGGTGCAGTCACTGGGTTATACTGACATTACTTATCCTGTCCTGATCCTGAGTTACATCCGGTATTTACTCCAGAGCTCAGCTCACTATTCTGCTGGTGCAGTCACTGTGTACATACTGACCTTACTTATCCTGTACTGATCCTGATTTACAATCCGTATTATACTCCAGAATGCACTCAACTATTCTGCTGCTGGTGCGTCCACTGTGTACATACATGACATTACTTATCCGTACTGATCCCTGAGTTACATAACAACATCCGTATTATACTCCAGGGCTGCCCTCACTATCTGCGCTGGTGGCAGTCATGTGTACATACATGACAGTACTTATCCTGTACTGATCCGGAAGTTACATTCTGTATTATACGCCAGAGCTGCCTCACTATCTGCTTTGGTGCGTCACTGGTGGTAACATACATGACAGTAACTTACCTGTACTGATCCTGAGTTTACATCCTGTATATATTCCAGAGCTGCACTCACTATTCTGTCTGCTGCTGGTGCTCACTGTGTACATACCTGACATTACTTATCCTGTACTTGATTCCTGAAGTTCAATCCTGTATTATACTCCAGAGCGGCACTCACTATTCCATGCTGCTGGTGCAGTCACTTTGTAACTACATGACATTAATTATCCTGTACTGATCCTGAGTTCACCTGTATATACTCCAGGGCTGCACTTACTATTCCTGCTGCTGGTGCAGTCACTGTGTACATACATGACATTCCTTATCCTGAACTGATCCCTAGTACATCCTGATTATACTCCAGAGCTGCACTCACTATTCCTACTGCTGGTGCAGTCACTGTGACAACATACATGACATTACTTATCCTGTACTGATCCTGAGTTACATCCTGTATTATACTCCAGAGCTGTACTTCACTATCTGGCCCCCCCCTGGCTGGTGCAAGTCACTGTGTACATACATGACATTCCTTACCTGCACTGATCCTGAGTTACATCCTGTCATATACTCCAGAGCTGCACTCACTATTCTGCTCTTGTGCAGTACTGTGTACAACATGACCTTACTTATCCCCTGTACTGATCCTGAGTTACAATCCTGTATTAGACTCCAGAGCTGCACTCACTATTCTGTATGCTGGTGGTGCAGTCAACTGTGTACATACATGACATTACTTATCCTGTACTGATCCTGAGTTACATCCTGTATTATACTCCAGAGCTGCAAACTCACTACTTCTGGCTGGTGGTGCATCACTGTGTACATACATGACAATTACTTATCCTGTCTGATCCTGGTTTTTACGGCCGTTATTTACTCCAGAGCTGTGCTCATTGGGGATGAACTGATCATGTCTTGCAAACGTTGTACAAATGGGGGCATTTGCCACCTGAAGAAAAGTGGGCGAGAAATAATTGTGCCATTATGGAGATGTCTTGGCATCCTGTGTATTGTTAACCCATGCTCTTTGAAAACTTTGTTTACCTCAACTGATTGCTTCTGTCTTTGTATCTCTTTTCTATATTTTGGATTTGTCTGTGTTTGTACAACGACGAAACATTATTTTCCCTTTGGGACCAATAAACGTTTTCTAATCTTTTTTAAACCTGCTGGAGGCCTACTGCTGGAAACGTCCCAGCCTTTAATTGTATTTAAAAATCAAAAATACACAGCATCACCCCTGGGAGTGGGAAAAAATGAGGTTAGATTTTTATATGACATGAACTCTCATATCTAAGCTTATTGAGATTCTGATAGATAACTATTGTGGAACCATCACATCTCTGCTGCCCCTGCTGTTCAGAACTGTATGAGACAACTGCCCCAGGACATCTAAGAGGTATTTTTGCTACATCTATCTATCTTCTAACAAATATCTATCTATCTATCTACTATCTATCTTCTATCTATCTATCCATATCTATCTATCTATCTATCTATCTCATCTCTATCTATCTTATCTATCTATCTACTATCTATCTATCTATCTCATATCTCTCTATCTATTCTTCTAATATCTCATATCTATCTCTTAACTATCTATCGCGCTATTATAATCACTATAATTTGATCATCTACGACTCTTGCTTTTTTGTTCATCTCTCTCATAGTCGAATTCTCTCTCCTCCCATGTTTTTACGGTAATTTCCACTTTATACTACCTAACAATTTCCTTTGGCTTTTTGTTACATAAACCACAGCCCAGAGAACTCATCTCATGGATAGATCTCTGTGAATGTGGTCTCCTCTCCCACACTAATGATCTTTAATATCGCTCACTAAGGTGTTGGGAGCCGCAGATACAGATGTGTACATGTTTTAATGTCAATGGAAACATGTAATCCTAAAGGTTGCGATGAATAGATTCAACTTATCCACCAAATATCTATACTACGCTGCCCCTACGTACAAGAATATAACTACCATAATACTGCCCCTATGTCAAGAATATAAACTACTATATACTGCCCCCTAGTAGCAAGATATAACTACTATAATACGGCCCCTATGTACAAGAATATAACAAACATAATAATACATACCCATACGACCCCCTATGTAAAACAAGAATATAACTACTATAATACTGCCCCCTATGTACAAGAATATAACTAACTATCATACTGCCCCTATGTACAGATTTAACTACTATAATACTAGGCCCCCTATGTAAAGAATATCACTACTTATACTGCTCCCTAATGTACAAGAATATTACTACTATATACTGCTATACTGCTTCCCTATGTACAAGATATAATACTATAATACTAATAACTGCGCCCTTTTACAAGATATAACTACTATAATAACTGTCCTATGTACAGGAATATAACTACTATAATACTGCCCCCCTATGTACAAGAATATAACTACTAAGTACTGGACCCTATGTACAAGAATTAACTACTAATAGTATAAACACTGCCCCCATATGTACAAGAAATATAACTAACGATAATATGCCCCCTATGTACAAGAATATAATTACATAATACTGCCCCTATGTAAAGAATATAACTACTATAATACTGCCCCCCCTCATGTACAAGAGTATTACTACTATATACTGCCCATATGTAACAAGAATATAACTACTTATAATACTGCCCCATATGTACCAGAATATACTACTATGAACATGTTCCCCTATGTACAGAATATACTACTATAAATCCAGCCCCCTAGTACAGAGATTAAACTGCTAATAAGACTGCCCCCTATGTACCAGATAAACTGCTATAATCTTATACTGCCAATACTCCCCCTGTACAAATGATATAACTACTATAATACTGGCCCTCTATGTACAGAATATAACTACTATAATACTGCCCCCTATGTCCAGAATGTAACTACTATAATACTGCCCCCTATGTACAAGAATGTAACTACTATAATACTGCCCCCTAGTACAAAATATAACTAATTAATCCTGCCCCCTATGTACAGAATATAACAACTACTATAATACCGCCCCCTATGTACAAGAAATCAATCACGCTCTATAAAATCTAGTACTTGCCCCCTATGTACAAGAATTAACTACTATAATACTGCCCCTATTACTAATAATATAACTAACTCATAAGACTGCCAACCCCTATGTACAAGAAATATAACTACTATAATACTGCTCCCTATGTACAAGAATATAACGACTATAATAATACTGCCCCCTATGTACCAGGATATACTACTATAATACTGTCCCCTATGTACAAGAATATCACTACTCTAATCTGCCAGCCCCCCGCTATTGTACCAGAATATAACTACTATAATACTGCTCCTATTTCCAAAAGAATATAACGACTATAATACTGCCCCTATGTACAGAATATACTCCTATAATACTGCCCCTATGTACAAGACTATAACTACTATATAATGCTGCCCCTACGTACAAGAAATCACTGCATAATACTTACTGCCCCCTATGTACACAGAATAATAACTACTATAATACTGCCCACCTATGTACAGACTAATAAACTACTATAATACTGCCCCCTATTACAAGAATATAACTACTATAATACTGCCCCCTTGTACCAGGAATTAACTAATATAATACTGCCCCCTATGCAAGGAATATAACTACTATAATACTGCCGCCCCCTATGTACAAGACATAAACTACTATAATACTGCCACTGCCCCCTATTTCCAGAATATAACTATATAATACTAATACTGTCCCCCCTATGTACAAGAATAACTACTATAGCTACTACCGTGCGACACAATGGCCCACCCTCATTTCCCTACAAATATAACTAACTATAATACTGCCGGCCCTATGTACAAGAATTACCTAACTATAATAACTCGCCCCCCTTATTTACCGGAATATACCTATATAATAACTAACTGCCCCCTATGTGAAAGGAATATAACTACTATAATCTGCCCCCTATGTACAAGAATATACTACTATAAGTACTGTCCCCTATGTACAAAGAATATAACTACTATTATACTGCCCTATTTACAAGATATAACTACTATATACTGCCCCCTATGTACAATAAATATAACTACTATAATACTTGCCGCTCACTAGCCCCTCATGTACCGGAATATAAAACTAAGTAACTGCCGCCCCTATTAAAGGAATATAACTACTCTAATAAGATCCTAGTGAGCCCGCCCCTATGTACAGAATATACTACTATAAATCTGCCCCCTATTTACAAGATATAACTACATATACTGACTGCCCCCCTATGTTACGAACAAGAATATAACTAATAGAGTAATACTATACCTAGTCAGCGCCCTATGTCAAGAAATGATCACTAACTTATAATACTGCCCCCTATGTACAAGATCTAACTACTATAAACGGCTCCCTATGTAGGGAGCAAGAATATAACTACTATAATACTGCCGGGCCCTATGTACAGAAGATAACACTATAAATACTGCCACTATGTACAAGAATATAACTACTATAATGCGCCCCCCTACGTACAGGGGGAGAAATATAACTGCTATAATACTGCCCCGATGTAAAAAGAATATAACTACTATAATACTGGCTTGCCCCCTATGTACAGAATATAACTAAATACTATAATACTGCACCCCTATGTCAAGAAATATAACTCTATAATACTGCCCCCTATTTACAGGAATAGAACTATATAATACTGCCCCTATGTACATAGAATATAACTACTATAATACTGCCCCCTATGTACGGAATATAATATATAATACTGCCCCCCTATGTACAGGATATACTACTTAGATACACTGGCCCGCCCCCCCTATGTACAGAATATAACTACTATAAATACTTCCCCTATGTACACGAATATAACTCCTATATACTGGCCCCCTATGATACAGGACAATATAACTACTTAATACTGCGCCCCCCTATGTAAAAGGCATATAACTACTATAATACTGCCCCCGGATATGTACAAATAAACTACTATATTTTAAAAACTTTTAGCCCCTGGCCCCCATGTACAAAGAATATCAGCTACTACATACTGCCCCCCGTATGGGGTGGGTTACAAGAAGGGTGTGCTAGACTACTATGAGATACTACCCCCTAATGTTACAAGAATATACTACTATACACTGCCCCGTGGCCCTATGGGTACAGAGAAGAGAGTACTGGTCTATAATACTGCCCCTAATGTCCAGTGGAGATCGTGCTCGTACTGTGAGGTACTACTGCGGCCTGGGGGGTTGTTGGGTGGGGTGGTTGTGTGTGGTGTGGAGTTGGTGTGTGTGGGAGTAGGTGGCTGGGCTGTGGGTGGGTTGTGGGTGGGCCCGGTGTAGGAAGGGGAGAACTACGATAGAGGGTTGGTGCGCCCCCGACGTGTAACACGAATAGACTACGAGAGCGGCCCATAGGTACAATCAAGAACGAGAAGACTGCCCTGACCCCTAGGTACAAGAGGAACCTACATAATACTGCCCCCGATGACAAGAAGATAACGACTATAATACGGCTTCCCTATGTACAAGAAAGATAACTACTATAATACTCGGGACTGCCCCCTATGTACAAGAATTAACTACTATAATACTGCCACCCTATTGACAGGAGAATATCACGGGTCCGTAGTAAATATGCCCATACTGGCCCCTTACATCTTCACATTTGTGGTAGTGTTAATGATCTTGCTCTTAGAGCTGAGCATCCCTTTCAGGTGCAGAGCACATTGATGGTTATGAGAGGAACAGCCAACTCTCTGATATATAATCTTGTAGGATTCTTAATTATGGGAGGTGATCGGAAAGAAAAACACATGTCCATTAGCGGGTGCGGAGCTGCTCTCTATTATCCCGGCTCAGATTTCTGGGAGGTTTTGCGCTTTTCTGTGTTGTTTCTGGAGCCTTGTATATAACTTTCTTTACCCTTTGTATGGAAATGTTGTGCAGAGTAGAGGTAGAGCCACCGATAAGAGTCTGATAAAACATCTCCCAGATGGAGAAGATTTGGACATTTTTGGACATCAAAAAATGCAGCACACATTGTAACAAAATCCAGATCTAAGAAGTTTGAGAACTGTAAGAAAACCCTGGGCACCTGGAATCCAACCAGCACCTACTGCATTTTTATTAGTACCGTGTCTTAAAATAATATAAAAATTATAATGTTTTATTATTCATGTTTACTGTTTTCATGATATAACCCAGTCACATGGTTCCAGGCAAGCATTCCAATTGGTTGGGTACCCGGAACATTATAGAAGGAAGTTGAACTTTTTGAGATAATTTATCAATATTTTGTATATTTACAATTTTGGGAAATTGGGCGTGGTTAACACCTATAGTCAATTGTACAGCAGGTGATTAATTAACAAGCTGTAATGATTCCAATGATTGGGGCTGAGTAGACAGTGGAGCAAAATCTTAGGACAAAAGTGTCATCAGTTATTGATCTCCCCCCACAATTCTGGCGTGGTACAGTCCAGCAAATTTGGATTTGAAGGGGACCAGTAATTTATCCCCCCAAAATGCTGTAAAACAATTATTGAAAAATGCTATAACCACTTCACCACTTTCTTACTGCTGTACGACTATATACCTGTTAGGTGCCATGGTTGCACCTATGTAAACACCATATATACACACATACATTCAGTACCATATACACCCATGCATCATATACACAGGTATACACTATACACATCACAGATGCATACACATTTAGAGGACATACACACATATAACATATTCACACCCAATACTCCAGATGTCGGGGCCCCCTGATGCTGTGGGCCCCATAGCAGCTGCTATGGCTGCTACCCCTGTAGTTACAGCTCTGGCGGCCTTAATTGGAAAACTCTCCGTAAGGAAAAGTCTTACTCCCCGACTATATTCATATATACAGTTGTATTGCAGTATATAGTGATTAGACATCCTAAGGTTAAAGTATCCTAGTAGAGCCTGAAATAATAGTAAGAAACTAATTTAAAAAATGTAAGGAATATATATTATTTAAATTAATACAACCCCCTTTTTCCAATTGAACACCCTATCAAAGAACGTAAGTAAAGACAATAATAAAAGTTAAAAACACACACATATATACATATACATATATATACAAATCACCCCTTTTGCCTTCAACAAATTTATATTAATTGTAAAAAAAATTAAAAAAAAAAATATAAAAATTCTAATACTCCCCCTTTGCCTTGGACACATATAAAATATTAGTAAAAATCAAATACCGTATATACTCTTGTATAGGCTGTATACTATAGGGGGCTGGCTATATACTGGGGGAGGGGGTCTGTGACCAATGCATTTCCCACCCTAGGCCCTATACTCGAGTCGATAGGTTTTCCCGTTTTTGTGGTAAAAATAGGGGTCCTCGGCTATAACTACTGAGTATATACGGTAATACAATTTTTAAAAAAACTTATAAGAATTCACATCACCCCATACCCCCTGAATACATATATAATAATAGTAAAAAAAGCAAATAATAAAAGTTTTAAAAAATATAGATAAAAAAAGTGAAATAAACATAATAAACAAAATAAACATGTTAGGCATCGCCATATGCCAAAAATGTCCGATCTATCCAAATATAAAACCGATTATACTGAAATAATGGAAATTAGCGTCCAAATTACCAATTTACACTGTACTGTACTATGAGCTAAAACTTATTGGCAGAACTAAGACATTTGTGATTCAGTTCAAAATATTTTAATAAAAAAAAAAACATTAAACAGTATTAAAACATTATAAAACCTCTTGATCGCCCGCCCAATACTAAAGGGAGGTGTCATTGGAGGCACTGTAAAGTATTTAAAAAACAGATTAGAATTGGGAATGTGGAGGGTTTTTTTTGGCAATTCTACTAAATTTGAATTTTTTTGCAGCTTTCTTGTACAATGAACAAAATATAAAATGGTGCCACAAGAAAGTAAAATTTATCCCGCTGTTAATAACAAACATACATACAGTATATACACACCATATATACACATACAGTATATACACACCATATATACACACACATACATACAGTATATACACACACCATATATACACACATACATACAGTAATACACACCATGTATACACACATACAGTATATACACACCATGTATACACACATACAGTATATAAGCACACCTATATACACACATACAGTAATACATCCAAACCATGTATACACACATACAGTATATACACACCCATATAACAAATACAGTATATACACACACCATAATACACACATACAATACGTAATATACACACCATAATCACACATACATACGTATATACACACCATAGTATCACACATCAGTATATAACCACCATATATACACACATACAGTATATACACACCATATTACACACATAGTATATACAACACCATATATGGCACACATACATACAGTAATCCACACATATATACCACCATACTACAGTCTATACACACCATAATCCACACATACATACAGGATATCCACCCAGTATAACATACAGTATATACACACCATTAACACACATACAGTATATAACACACATATATACACACACACAGTATATATATACACACATACAGTATATACACACCATATTTACACACATACAGTATATACATACCATATATACACACATACAGTATATATACACACATACAGTATATACACACCATATATACACACATACAGTATATACAACACACCCATAATACAATGCATACAAACCGTATATACCCACCATTATACACCACCTCCAGACAGTATAACACACCATATATACACACATACATACAGTAATACCCCATATAGACACAAACGTTATAACAGTATATCCCACCCATATATACAAACTTACATACAGTATATACACACCATATATACACACATACATACAGTATATACACACCATATGTACACACATACAGTATATACACACCATATGTACACACATATAGACAGTATATACACACCATATTTACACACACATATAAACATTATATACATACACCATATATACACACTTACATACAGTATATACACACCATGTATACAACTAATCCATATATACACACCATCTATACACACATAAGTTATACACAACCCCATATATACACACCGCAGTATATTACACACATACAATATAACACACCTATATACACAACATACAGTATATACATACCATATATACACCCATAGAACACACATACATACAGTATAATACACCGGCCATATATTACACACAATACATACAGTATATACACCCCATAATATACACACAAAATACAGTATATACCCCATATATACAACATGTTACATTATAAATACACAACCATATTCTCCACACATACATACAGTAACTTGTACAACACCATATTACAAACATTACATACAGTATATACACAGAACCATATGTACACACATCCAGTATCTAACACACCATATATACAACCATATATCAGTATATACACACCATATTTAACCCACTATAAACTTATATACACACAACACCAATATACACCTACTCAGTATATACACCATACATCCTAAATCTCTGTAAACTTAAGGAACCTACACCAAAATCTACCTATAAGTAGATCGGGTGGTAGGTGGATCAATGGGACGTGAGGATAGAGCCCTTTTAAAGGACTACATCCTCACGCCCCCCCCCCAATAAAACCTTTTTAAGTAACTTTTAAATCAAACTTTTTTAATGCTAATTTTGTTCTGCGGCTACTGGGCGTGGAGTAGCCGCATCTGAGGTTACACAAGATGTCTACTCCACGCCCCGGTAGCCTCTTTTCCTCCTCCTACTTACTCACCATCTTCGGCGTCGCACGCTCGTAGCTGCGCGCCCTCTCGTCGTCGATCCTGCCGTCTGGCGGCATGCGCAGAACAGCAGGCCCGCTCCCTGCGCGGTCCACTGCGCTCTGAAGCCGGTGGTGAGTTAGGAGGAGAAAAGGGCTACCGGGGCGTGGAGTAGACGCCTCGTGTAACCTCAGATGCGCTACTCAGGGCCCCCCAGTAGCCGCATAATAAAATTACCATAAGTTTGATAAAAGTTACTAAAACAGTGCGGGGCACGTGAGAATTAGAAAGCCCTTAAAGGGCTAATCCTCATGTCCCATTGATCCACCGACCACCCTATCGACCTTTATAGGTAGATTTGTTGGGGGTAGGTGCCCTTTAAAAACATGCTGTGGAAACGAGGAGTAAAAAAAACAGAAACCAAATATGATAAATCGCTCGGTAATGAAAAGGTTTAAAAAACACCAAAAAGATTTGTAAAAACAGTAACGTTTAACTGGAGGTTCCCTTTAGGACTGGTGACCCTCCCTCTCTATATGTCCTATGTCCATGATATAATGAACACCCGTTGTACACCATCCACCTGTGAGCGATGTTACTAATAGCGCCATATGTTCACGCCAGACATCGCAATGTGCTGACCATGTGCAGAACCACCACACCTCGTCTGCCTGTTATGGGCACCGGATAGATAGATATGAGATAGATAGATAGATAGATAGATAGATATGAGATAGATATGAGATAGATAGATAGATAGATAGGAGACAGATAGATAGATATGAGATAGATAGATAGATAGATAGATAGATAGATATGAGACAGATAGATAGAAGATAGAAATGTGATAGATATGAGATAGATAGATAGATAGATAGATAGATAGATAGATAGATAGATAGATAGATAGATAGATATGAGATAGATAGATAGATAAAAGATAGAAATGTGATAGATATGAGATAAATATTGAGGTGAGCAGAGGCAAAACTATCAGAAACAAAATGCTAAGAAAAGAAAAAAATTATTCTAATATCAAATTTAAGTTATTAATAGTAATAACCATAACAGACGGATAAATAGCTATGTATGAGGTATATATCAATACATAGATCATAGATGGGTAGACATATACATACATAAAAGAGATGTATACAGTATAAATACCAAGTGTAAAGATCAATAAGTACATGGCAGGTAGGTCCACAAAATGTATATAATAATCGTTCTTTATATAACACCATCATATTCCATAATGCATTGATGATATATAGATGATAGGTGGA
>WNYA01001712.1:539-11222 GCA_019512145.1 Engystomops pustulosus | reverse complement strand
CATACAGTATATACACACCATATATACACACATACATACAGTATATAAACACCAGATATACAAACATGCATACACTATATACACACCATATATACACACATACATACCTTATATATGCACACCATATGTACACACATACAGTATATACACACCATATATACACACACATATATACAGAATCTACACACTGTATATACACATATACACTTGTAGGTCTCTGTAAACTTAAAAACATGGCTTGTGTAAAGAGAGGAGTAAAAAAAACAGAAACGCAAATAATGAAAAATCGCTCGGTAATAAAAAGGTTAAAAACACAAAGAATTTGTAAAACAGTAAAAGTTTAACTGACAGGTTCCCTTTAGGACTGTGACCTCCCTCCTCTATATGTCCTATGTCCATGATATAATGAACACCCATATAGTAACACCATCCAACCTGTGAGCGATGTGTACATAATAGCGCCATATAGTGCACCAGACAGCGCAATGTGCTGACATGTGCAGAACACGCGGCTCACGTCTGAGCTGGAAATTGTTTCCGCAGAGGAAAGTGTAGATTTGTAATGTGCCGCTGTGACACATGTCCATGGCCTCCCTGTGTATATTAGCACGCCTGTGGGTTTGGCGGTACGTGTTACGCTCAGTGCCAGATGTGGGGGTCTCGCTATGAGCCGGGGCAGAATACTTTCCCTTGTTCTCCGTGTTGTCTAATTGAGCAATGAATGGAATTCGAGTAGCCCCTCGCTAACCCAAATAGGAAACCGCGGTATTACTCTGCCCTGACTTTCCAATAAACTATGCCGCTACGCTACGAGAGAGCGAAAAAGTCTCTCGTCTCCAGGAGTCTCAGCTCAACATAGCGGACAGTATAGGAAGTGAGCCGCCCAGACCTCAGTGCACATATCTATCCATGCAGCTATATGGCGGTATTACGTGGACACTGTAATAGGGCTTTATTCACAGACCTGGTACAGGAGTATTATTTCTGAATAGTACAGCACTTTGCACTGGAGTATTATTTGGCCATTGTATGGCAGTTTAAAACAGACACATTTTTGGTATATTATAAGGGCATTTAAAGGAATCTTCCATCAAAATCCATCATAATAAACCAGGGACACTACTCATAGATCCAGGCACCGTGACTGTGGTAATGGACTCCTTCCTTCTATAATCAATTTAAATGGGGGGGGGGGGGGTGTTACCAGAGCCACTCTGTGCAGTAACTTTACAAGCTGTTACACTGTGCAGGAGCATGTCCCACTCCCACTGTGTGAGATTATAGAGAAGACAGTGTAACAGCATGTGAAGCTGCAACATTGAGGGGATCTGGTAACTTCCCAAGAGCTCTTCTCGCTCTTTAGCATCATTTTAAAAGTTGATTATAGAAGGAAGGAGGCCATGGATATCCAATATAAGAAGATTACCACAGTCACGGTGCCTGGATCTATGAGTAATGTCCCTGGTTTATCATAATAATGAATAATAAATAGCGCACACAGATTACGCAGCACTGCACATAGTTTGCCAAATCGGTCCCTGTCCCCAATGGGGCTCACAATCTAATCAACCTACCAGTATGTTTTGGAGTGTAAGAGGAAACTGGAAGACCCGGAGGAAACCCACTCAAACACGGAAAGAACATACAAACTCTTTGCAGATGTCATGATAGATTTCTGTAAATGATGGTTTTATTATAGTTAGTATAGTTTTATTACTTGGGCATTGTATGGCAGTTTTATATGGACACTATGTAGGTATATTATGTCACCGCTGTTGCACACTGTAGGGGTACATTACTTGGGTACTGTATGTTGGTTATATAATTATGTGATTGGAGAAAAGTACGGCTCTGTATAGGCTCATTATTAGGACATGGGGGTTTTAGATGGATGCTGTATAGATGTATTATTTGCGTGTTGTATAGTATCCTATTTATCAGTCATAGTTTGACCCTTTGATATGGACACTGCATAGGTGAATTTTTTGGTTATTATATTGCGGTTTCATATAGGTTTTATACTGATAAAAGTGTTACCACTGCCATTGTATGGGAATATTTAGCAGTACAGTATACGAAGATGTGTAGGTATCTGATCTGGGCACTGTATGGCGGTTTTATATGGACTTCATGTAGGTACAAGTTTTAGATGAACACTATATAGGAATTTTTTTGGCCACTGTATGACGATTCAATATGGATATCAGATATTTTGGCCACTGTATGACTGTTTTATGTATACTCTGTGTAATGTAAGTGTTGTACGGTAGTTTTTATGGATACCATATAGAAGTATAATTTGGCTAATTTTATCATATATATATGCCTGTGTGTGTGTATAGTAAAATGACCCATGTATATACTGTATAGTTTTCAATTATATGGTGCTATAGAATGTTATTTAGGGGTCTAAGTTGGGTATTATATGGCGGTTTTATGTGGATAGTGTATAGTTATACTATTTCTGAACTGATTGGCGTTTTTTTATGGACACTTAGTTGTTATTATTTGGTGGGTTTCATATGGACACTGTATAGGTATATTATTTGGTTACATTATTTGTACTTTATAGAACACATGAGCTCAGAGGGTGTCATTTAACCTCTTAGATGACAAAACCAATGACATCTCTACGTTCCCCCAATGATGCTTTTCCTGGGTGCTGAATAAAGTGTCCTCTTCAAGGACAAACCACAAGGAGTGACGCCTGGAGCCGAGCCCACAAGGGGACTAGTAGGAGTATTTCTAGTCAAGGATCTAAAGTTGTTATCAGAGCTGAGATTTGTTACAATGTATCAGTGCTGGGGTTCTGCAGCAGTTTGCTATCATGATGCCCATATCAGAGCTCTGCTACATCTAAGACTCCATTTCTAAAGCCTGGGGGGGTTAGAGAATAATCTCCCATATTCTATTCCCTGGAAACACCTGAGAGCAGCGGAGCATAACGAGAACAAGACCCTCAGGAAGGGGAGGCACGTGTGGACGGCACTTGATGAAACTGATCCCTTTTTGGAGCCTTTTGATCATTGATGATTGTTTAGTCTTGGATGTGATTGGACATAGAGGCGGAAATACTGCAGAGTGAATATGTCTAAGGAACCGCAATGGGGTCTAACACTACCCCCTTTAAGTCTCAAACATGCCCCCTGCAGATACTAAAGTTCTCACAATTTACTAACATAACTAGTAATATCAATTGGATATCATAAGCTACCAGCAGGGGGCAGGAGAGTTTGTGGGGGTATAAATAGGCAATAAATTGGGTGGTATTGGTTGGGTCTGTGTGGCTACAATCAGGTGTTCTATGTGGGTGCTATATGGGTACAGTTGGGCACTGTATGTGGGTGCTGTTTGACTGAATAGTAGCATAGTATTTTGTTCATTTACCATATTTTCGGACTATAAGGCGCACAAAAAATCCTTTGATTTTCTCAGAAATCAAAGGTGCGCCTTATAGTCCAGTGCGCCTTATATATGAACCGTACTTACAGTTGAACTGTGCACAGCTCTGCCACCTGCTGGTCATTCATCCTTATAATCAGGTGCGCCTTATAATCCGGTGCGCCTTATATATGAACCTTATATATGACGGTTTAGCAGGCATTTATAATCCGGTGCGCCTTATATATGAACCTTATATATGACGGTTTAGCAGGCATTTATAATCCGGTGCGCCTTATATATGAACCTTATATATGACGGTTTAGCAGGCATTTATTGATGGTGCGCCTTATACTCCGGTCCGCAAAATACGGTAAGTAATAGACTGAGAATTTAAGTGGAAAATCCACTTTTGAGAAAAAGTTACAATTAAAATCTACATAAAAAGTGAAGAAATATTGCGGATACTTTCCGTTACTTATTTTGTTCCAATTCTTGTCTACAATTCATTTATTCTCCCTTCATTTCCAAAGAATTCTCCTGGCTCCTCCCACAAATCAGTATAAAATGTAACTGTGAGTCATGTGACCTATTTATTTGTCATGTGATCTCAGAGTATAACTGCCACTTGGGCTCCCACAATGCACTGGGGTTTGATAGAAGCAACCCAGTAGGAGACTTTTTTTGATATGTAAGGATAAAAATGCAATAAAAGGTTTTAAAATATTCTTATTTTTTTTGGAGAAAAATGACATTTTGGTATCATATGAGAGTAGCTTACAGGTCTGGTGTAGATGTAGCAGTACTGAGTGTGTCCGTGTAGCAGAGCCATGTAGTTGCTGACTGTTCAGCACTGCTACATCTGTAATTACAGCTTCTCTGCTCCTACCTCTAGTCCATGGAGGAGGGTGAGTAATGTCGCCCTGAGGATTGTGATCCGCTACATAGAGAACATATTTCAGGCCTTATGTCGATGCATCCAGGGGATTGTGTAGAATGTTCTGTACACAGTCCAGACCCTGCAGATCAGCAGATAATTAGTCATTTCTGCATATTTAGCATTTATTTCAGTTAATGCCGTCATGCTGATGACCTGGGGGCAGTATCACAGATGTATCCACAAGGGGGCAGTACTACAGATGTATCCACAAGGGGGCAGTACTACAGATGTATCCACAAGGGGGCATTATCACAGATGTATCCACGAGGGGGTAGTATCACAGATGTATCCACAAGGGGGCAGTACTACAGATGTATCCACAAGGGGGCAGTATCACAGATGTATCCACAAGGGGGCAGTATCACAGATGTATCCACAAGGGGGCAGTACTGTACTACAGATGTATCCACAAGGGGGCAGTATCACAGATGTATCCACAAGGGGGCAGTACTACAGATGTAATCCACAAGGGGGATATCACGATGTATCGCCCACAATGGGCAGTATCACAGATGTACCACAATGGGCATTATCACAGATGTTATCACAGGGGCCCAGTAACTGACAGAATGTATACCACAGGGGGCAGTACTACAGATTGTATCCACAAGGGGGCAGTCATCACGATGTATCCACAGGGGGCCGTACTACGATGTAAATCCATCAATGGGGCAGTACTACAGATGTTCGCACAAGGGGCATTACTACAGATGGTTATCCACAAGGGGGCAGTACTAACCGATTTATCCCCACAAGGTGCAGTTAGCAACAACATAATTTTGTCACCAAGTTTTGCTAAGGATACTCCAGGTCCATTGGTCAGGTAGGCCCCACTTTGTTCTTTCTCACAGAGTATCAACACAATGGGCAATTATCACGATGTATCCACCAGGGGGCATTATCACGAGATGTACCCAAGGGGGCAGTATCACCGATTTATCCCAAGGGGAGCATTTCCACAGATTATCCACAAGGGGGCAGTACTACAGATGTGTCCACAAGGGGGCAGTAATCACAGCTGTATCCACAAGGGGCAGTATCAAGGATGTATCCACAAGTGGGGGGCAGTACTACAGCTATACCCAGGGGGCGGATATCACAGACTGTAGCCACAAGGGGGCATTATCGACAGATGGTGTCCCCAGGGGGCAACATCACAGATGTGTCCCACCAAGGGGGCACCTATCACAGATGTGTCCACAAGGGGGCAGTACTACAGATTGTAAGCCACAAGAGGGGGCATTATCACAGATTTATCCACAAACTGGGGGCATTATCATGCAACATATGTATCACCACCAAGGGGGCAGTACTACAGATGTTTCCACAAGGGGCAGTATCAACAAGTATCAAATCAACCCCACAGATAATGTGTCCACAATGGGGCATTAGTCCAGATGTGTCACAAGGGGCATTAGTACAGATGTGTCCACAAGGGCAGTATCACATATTTGTCCACAAGGGCAGTATCATCACGTATGTTTGTCCACAGGGGGCAGTACACAGATTTGTCTAACAAGGGCATAGTAACGTGTGTCTACAAAAGGGTCATTAGTAAACAGATATATGCCACAAGGGGGCAGTAGTCAAGATGTGTTCACAAGGGGGCAGTAATTACAAACAGATGTGTCCACAAGGGGGATATTAATAAAACAGATGGTGTCCACAAGAGGGGCATTAGTTACAAGATGTGGTCCAACAAGGGGGCAGTATTACAGATGTGTCACAAGAAATTGTTTCATTATTCCATCCTGTTTTCCAAAGAGTGGAAAGTATTATAGTGTGGTCCAAAGTGGCATTAATCTTGTTATCTACCCAAAGAAGTGGGGCAGTATTACAAGTAACTATGCACAAGAGGGCAATAATATAGATGTGTCCACAAGGGGAAGTGTGTGGTTTACAAACAGAGGTTTACCAGGAGATTGCATTATACACATTGGTCTAAAGTGAGGTAGTAATACAGAGGAGTCCCAAGGGGGAAGTACAAATGTGTTCCCACAAGGGGGGCAGTATTATAGCAGTGTTCGCAAGGGGGAAGTATTAACAGATGTCTCCACAAGGGGGCAGTATCCAGACAGAGGTGATGAAGTGAGAAGGGCAGTTATAACAGAGCTTGTCAATACTGGGGAATCTTACAGAAGTCTCCCAAAAGGGGGCAGTATGACAAAGTGGTGACTATATGGGGGCAGTAAGACACGGCTGTCTATAAGGGAATGGTATTGTGCAACTGTCCATAAGGGGGCATTATTACAATGTCCATAAGAGGGCAATGGTTACATATAATCTTCTTCCTTATGTGTCCCCTATTATTGCTGGACATGACCAGATACGACGAAAAAACGACTTTTCGACTTTTCGAAACCATGTGCTACTCTGCCAACACATGTCCCAATTCTTTCTTTCTTTCTTTCTTTCTTTCTTTCTTTCTCTTTCTTTCTTTCTTTCTTTCTTTCTTTCTATCTTTCTTTCTTTCTCTCTTTCTTTCTTTCTTTCTTTCTTTCTTTCTTTCTTTCTTTCTTTCTTTCTTCCTTTCTTTCTTTCTTTCTTTCTTTCTTTCTTTCTTTCTTTCTCTCTTTCTTTCTTTCTTCCTTTCTTTCTTTCTTTCTATCTTTCTTTCTTTCTTTCTTTCTTTCTTTCTTTCTTTCTTTCTTTCTAAAAAAAGAAGAAAAAAAGATACAAAAAGAAGAAAGGAACGAAAGAACCCTCTCGCCCACCCTCCCTCCTCCCTCCTCCCCCCTCCCTCCCTCCTTCCCTCCTCCCTCCCTCCCTCCTCCTCCTCCCTCCTCCCTCCCTCTCTCCTCCCCCCCTCTCCCCTCCCGCCCTCCCCTCCCTCCCACCGCTCCCCCCTCCATGCCCCTCCTCCCGCCCATCCCCTCCTTCCTCCCACACCTCCCTCCCGCCCTCCCGTCGCTCCCTCCTTCCCTCTCGCCCGCCACTCCCGCCCCCGCCCACCCTCCCCGCCCTCCTCACCCTCCCTCCCTCCCTCCCGCCCTCCCTCCCTCTCTCCCCTCTCCCTCCCTCCCTCTCCTCCCCCTCCCTCCCTCCCTCCCTCCCTCCCTCCCTACCCTCCCCGCTCATCCGCCCGCCCTCCCCCCCGCCCTCTCTTCCCTCCCTCTCCCTCCCTCCCCGCGCGCGCCCCCTCTCGCCCGCCCGCCCGCCCCGCCCTCCCTCCCTGCATCCCCCCTCCCTCCCTCCCCCCTCCCCCCCTCGCTCCGCCCGCGCTCCCTCCCCGCCCGCTCGTCCGCCCGGCGCGCCCCCCGCCCGCCCGCCCTCCCGCCCGCCCTTCCTCCCTCGCCGCTCCCGCCGCCCACCCGCCCACCCGCCGCGCCCGTCGCGCCCGCCTCCGCCAGCCCGCCCACCCGCCGCTGTCCCCTTGCAGTCACCCGCCTCCCCTATCGTCCCTGCGCTTTTTTTCCTTTTCCTTCCTTTGAATTTGGCCCGCCAGCGGGCCAGTACAATAAAGAAGAAGGCACACGAAGGACACATTCACATGGCCATCAGCAGGGACGTACTGCGGCCGCAAGTTGCGGCCGCATGGACGTTCACCATAGACGGCAATAGCGTGCGAATGTAGGTGGAATTTGAAGTAATTATTTGTCATGAGCGCCATGTAGATGGGAGCGGGTGTAGATTTTTGGGGCCCCAGTAGAAGTTAGGATGAACATACTCAGGCGCAAGTGTCGGAATGGGAAAACCAGCAGTGAGGGCCTGCGCACAGGGACTTAAACCGTATTTGGCATCCAGAGGACGTCGTGCGAGCCCCCTAACCTCTTGGACCCTGAGGGGATATTCCTGCTGCTGATAGGATGAGCTGGTGTGGTGGTGACCTGTCATACACAGCCTGACGCTGCCTGTCCCGGAGATGCAGCCCGAGAGGCATTAGTGGTCCCAGGAAAAACGCCGGCATTTCCGAGCGGAAGACACAGCACCCCCACAGAGGACGAGACACTTTCTTTCTTTCTTTCTTTCTTTCTTTCTCTCTTTCTTTCTTTCTTCCTTTCTTTCTTTCTATCTTTCTTTCTTTCTTTCTCTCTCTCTTTCTCTCTCTCTCTCTCTCTCTCTCTCTTTCTTTCTTTCTTTATTTCTGTCTTTCTTTCTTTCTTTCGTTCATAAATAAATGTTATGGAACTGAAATAAAATTTTTATTTAAACTCCATCCACCTCAATTTTTTTTTCAAACTGCAGAATTGTTTCACCCCTCCCCCATACAAAAAATATTAATAGTAAATAATAACATTGTATGTAAACAAGGTTAAAATGGAACTCAACTGGATAAAAACGAGAATTCAAAATAAATTGTGAAAAAGTTATATTTGCTCAACTCATCACACTGGGACACATTTACTTACGATATCCTGCATGTGTCGCTTCCCCGCTCAGGTCCGCCGGAGTTCACCATCTTCTTCCCGGTACATGTAAGTGCATTGTCTTGCGACAATTTGAAAGTTAAATCCTGCGCTCAGTCCGAGTCCCTCGGATCATCAGACGGCGTGCCCCCGATTTCTGACACATGAAAGCCGGCGCAGGAAAAATCCGATCATGTGCGATACAATCCCCTTCTAAATAAATGTCACAGCCGCGCAAAACCCGAAAACGCCAGAAAGTCCGGTGAAAGTGCGTCCGCGGACCCTTAGTAAATAAGCCCCACTGTTTTCCCGACACATGGTCATGACTGGCGTGTTTTTGTGCAATTATTCCCGCCCTTTCAGGCACATTTCAATGTTAAATAAGGTGCAAACATCAGGAAGCAGGAAAAATACAAAGACAAATTAGGCGCAAACCAGGAAACTGCTACACGGAGAACTCTAGGGCACTGCGGGAAATAGGCGCAAAAAACTAGAAAATACCCAAATGCACCCAAAAAGTCACTAAAATACACCCAAAACAATGTGCATCAGACTAAGATAAATCTGCCTCATGGTATGGACCCCGCTTGTTACCTCCTTGGAATTTTTTGCCACTTTCTTAAATCTCTTCCAGGTACGGAAACAGTCAAAATATCTTAAACGTAGAAAAAACAAGAATTTTGCTTCTTCATTTCCTACATTCCTGCCCCTCTACATCTGTAATATAACATTTCTGGGCGTCAGCAAATCTGTGCCAGCGAAATCTCCCCCTGAAACCCAGTACATGGAGAGCTCCTGGGCACATGTGCTGTCCTCACTACGTTTTTTTTTGGAGGTACTCTTTGGGGCACATTTATCCTACTCTGGAACTAAGTGCGCCAACGTATGATGGTGTCCTTGCCCACTGTATCAGCAGACCCTTACTTCCCAATTAATCTGCTGGGCAGCTTTGATTTGTAAACTCTTGTGTCCCCCCTCATCCTCATAGACTGTAAGCTCTTGTGTTATCCCCTCATCCTCATAGACTGTAAGCTCTTGTGTCGCCCCCTCATCCTCATAGACTGTAAGCTCTTGTGTCACCCCTCATCCTCATAGACTGTAAGCTCTTGTGTCACCCCTCATCCTCATAGACTGTAAGCTCTTGTGTCACCCCCTTATCCTCAAAGACTGTAAGCTCTTGTGTCACCTCCTCATCCTCATAGACGGTAAGCTCTTGTGTCTCCCCTCATCCTCATAGACTGTAAGCTCTTGTGTCTCCCCTCATCCTCATAGACTATTCGGTCAATCCCTCATCGACCTCATCAGATGTAAAAAAACAAAAGCCCTTGTGTCCCCCATAATCCAAGACTGTAAGCTCGCCCCATGAGAGGTATCCAGCTCATGCTCATGACGTTAAGGTCTTGTGTCACCCCTCTCCTCATGTGAATCGTAAGCTCTTTGTGTCACCCACTTATCCTCCTGACTGTATAGCTTTGTGTCAGCCCCTAGTACCTCCCTAGACTATATAAGCTCCTTGGTCACTCCTCATTCTCATAGACTGTAAGCTTTGTGTCACCCCCGCATCCTAATGGACTGTGAAGCTCGGGTGTCCCCCCTCATCCTCAACGACGGTAGCTCTTGTGTCCCACCTTGCCTCCTCCTAGATGTGAAGCTCTTGGTCACACCTCATCCTCTAGACATTAAGCTTGTGTCCCCCCCTCGGTCCTGCATAGCATAAGCTCTTCAGTGTCCCCCCTATCCTCATCGGACAGTTAGTTCTTGTGATCACCCTACATCCTCATAGAGTGTAACTCTGTGTCAAAACCCACCCCCCCTCATCTTCATCAGGAGTGTAAGCTCTTGTGTCACCCTCATCCTCCTCCGTAGATGTCACTAATGTCTTGGTGTCACGACCTCCTATCTAATAGATGGAAGTGTACTTGTGTCACCCCCTCATCACTCATATGAATGTAAGCTCTTGTGGTCACCCCCTCCCTCACTCAAGCCTTGTCCGCTTTGTGTCACCCCCATTCACTC
>WNYA01001711.1:0-48325 GCA_019512145.1 Engystomops pustulosus | reverse complement strand
GGCTATGATAGAAAGGTGTCCGGACACACAGGACATGGCAGCTCGCTGTGTATGGGGGGTGTAGTCACAGAGAGGTCAGAGCGCCCATGCTGACCCCTGACCACTGCTGGCTATGATAGAAAGGTGTCAGGACACACAGGACATGGCAGCTCGCTGTATATGGGGGGTGTAGTCACAGAGGGGTCAGAGCTCTCATGCTGACACCTGACCACTGCTGGCTATGATAGAAAGGCCATGGAGCAATGTGAGAAGGCGCCTCCTGGTGGATCATGCGGCGGCCAATGGATGGTCCCTGGTTTGTAGTAGAAACTGTGAAGTACAAGAAGGAGGAGACATCTCTGGTAGGAAAACATACAAAATCCTTTATTCTTGGTCAGATTACAGTAACATGTCCGGGATCTCCAGCCGCAGCACAGAGGACACCAGGAGAAATACTGATCCAAAGGACGGTGGGAAAAAGTTACAGGGGTCACTTGGGGTCTGCAGCCTTTAACCCTTATTATACCAGTGCGGGCTTTTCCCATATCCAGGGGACTTTCCAGTGAACCAGACAATGTGGAGGAGTCACAAGCTAAAAAATATAATAAATAAATCTAGATGGACCTCCAGGTCTCTCCCTGCTGGATCAAGTCTTAACAAAAATCCAATTCTTGGACTCTTTGCTGTAAAAGTTTTGGCAAATAATAAAGGAGATTTTTTCAATTATTATTTCTGCAATTGAGCCTCAGCTCTTTCTGTACCCCGCGCTTCCGGTCTGATCCATCTCTATACTTGGCCGTATAGACTTCAAGGAGCGCTCCACGTATGACGGATACAGTGTTATTCCTGGAGCAGGGTCCACGAGGGCGGAATATGATACATTCTTACAATCCTCAATTTCCAGTGTCAGGCTCCGCCCCGTCAGGGGGTATAAGACAGAGGGGCAGATTTATTGTGTCTATAAGCAGGGGAAATAGATTGTTCACCAAATCACGAGACTGGAGCTGGATGACGCCGCTCCGGAGGAAGTTTTACCACCCGTCATCAATTTTGCACCAGAATTTTGTTGAAACTTTAGCCACACCCTCTTTAAATAAACCACACCCCATAAAACATTTACATTTTTTGGAAGTATTTCGATTTGTCCCTACACCCTTAAAATGGTCATGTGACAAGGACACATAGACAAAGGAGTCTACAGAGTGGGCGCTGCACCTCTTTTGAAGATACAGAGTATCCAAAATTTGGGGCCAAATTACAGGTGTTGATGAATAACAAGAGCGTAACCTCCGCCCTTTTCAGATAAAAAAAAAAAAAAAAACTTTATTTGTACAGTCCCCGTGAACACTTTTGAGCCGGTGTGTGATGTCACTACAGGGGTCTCCTTAAGGAATCGGTGGTGAAATCCAAAAATTTTTGTAAATAGCAATTTAGTGGTCATCAGAGATTGAAACACATAATTTGGGGAAGGGGGATCCTATGATGTCATCAGCCGATCCCAGGATGCTGGGAGTTGTAGTGTTATCACATGTAGTGTAGGATCCTTAGTACGTTGTGGCCGGGTAACATAGGGATAATTATATCAATTAAATTAAAGCTAAATTAATATTGCTGAAAGGAGGAACTTAAAGTCAAAATTTAGTTATGTTTTCACTGTAGGAGAAGGAGGAGATGAAGCACACGTGACCCCCGTACTATCCGGATCAAAACATAAATTGTTTGAGTGTTGAATGATATCAGCAATCGTCTCCTACTGCCTGAGTAGGAGGGGCTTATGACAAGTCTGTGCAGCCTGGAGGGGCAGTGTATGCTATAGCAGTCAGAATCTGTCCTGCGCTGACCCCCACACTGAGAAGATCACGTACTTTCCCTACCTATAATTTTCTAACGATTATCGTAAGAACGGAACAGACGCCATCAAACTTTGTTCAACATTTTCTCGGCTTAAATTGGAAAAAAAAAAATTAAAAAAAAAGGAACAAAAAAAATACACAAAAAAGGCCAAAAAAAAAAGAAAAGAAAAAAGGGAATGAAATTATTTTCTACATATTTACAACCTCACAGTCCGGATTATACAACGAAAACTAAAGAAAAAAAAAAATCTGCAAAAATAAACAATATCCTGGCATAAAGTAGTCCCGTAACACGAGGAGGAGGAGGATGAAGGGTCTTCTGTGGATGTCACTGTATAAATGGATGGATGAGTCGGGGCTCGTTGTGTCAGGTCTCCTCGATTCTCTGGCTGCTGTTGGGTTTCGAGTCTGTGGTTGGCGTAATGACGTCGTTAGAGAAACCATCGTAGCGGTTTTCAGAGTAAAGCGACAGCTCCTCGGGGGTGTCCATACTGTTATTTATCTCTGAGGGAGAGGAAAGAGATATGTGAGGATGATGGGAACTCTGAGTCCTGCCCCCCCCCCCCACCAACTCATAGAGAAAGCCTGTGAGTCCTGCTCCCTCCACCCACTCATAGAGAAAGCCTGTGAGTCCTGCTTCCTCCTCCCACTCATAGAGAAAGCCTGTGAGTCCTGCTTCCTCCTCCCACTCATAGAGAAAGCCTGTGAGTCCTGCTTCCTCCTCCCACTCATAGAGAAAGCCTGTGAGTCTTTCCCCCCATAATTCACCTGAAAATATGAGTTTTTCCTTCATGATGCGGTCACCTATCGCTACTTCTTATCCGTTCCCTATACTCACTCGATCCAGTACAACTCCTGTTCCCACTGCATCTTTCTCCGAAGCCGGAAAGGCGCTGCCTGCGCATGCAATGTAGGTCAAAAGCATCCAACAGATGGCTTTTCATACTAACCATTTAATCGTGCCTGACTCCCATTCACCGCCTGCTTATATACCCACTGCCCACTTTCTCCTCGTGCAGTCAACGTGTACACAGCTACCTGTCTGATCCTTCACCCTCTTATCCCCCACCTCCCTCACTTTCTCGGCTTCTCACTGTACAGACGGAATTCACATCTTTCGAGTATTTTATGGCTTTCCGACATGAAATCCTCGGGGCGACTTGCTCCCAGTTTCTCCTGTCCACATCCAAGCCGCACCCTATTTCTCCAGCAAGAGAACCACCCTTCATCATACTTGAGGTCCACGATCACCAGGAAATAGGTAACGTCTGGTGTGAGTATAAGGCTTTCTATTGTGTGTGTGTGACTTGTCATCGCCGCTTTTCCTCCCTCTCTGTGCTGATACGTCAGTCACAGAACCTGACCCGCACCCCTACACACGGTGATGAGCCCTGGTGTGTTTTCCGGTCCTGTGGGGCGCGGCGTGGATTCCGCACAGCTCTGCCTCGGCACACTCCCAGTAGGTGCCTTTTCCCCAGCTGGTTACTGGTAAGACTCCTCAATATTCACTGGACTTATTGACTCCCCGCCCCCACCTTCCCCTCTCACTGAGTTTCAGTCCCCCTCTGGTCGTCGCTGCAGTGTAAAGCATGGGGAGAGTGATTCCTTACACTCCATACCGACAAGATGCCATGTAAAAGTAATTGCTAGATGAGGGGTCTGTCTATACTTACCCCCCTCTAACCCCCTATTTCTGTGTATTTTCACCTCCATATGAATACTCGCTCCATATGATCAAATCGGATTCATCTCCATTCACTGGTAATTAAGATGTTTTTCCTCAAAGTAATTGCCCCTCGTTTTCCTTCCCCATCTCATTGTTCCTATGTACCTGAATTTCAGTATGTGGTTTTAGAGACGAAAATCAATGGAGATGATCATCGTAAAGGGGAACCCCGGCGTAAATTGATGATCCTCCAAGAAGGAGGGGCAGCTTGAATTGTGACGCTATTGTCCATGCTCCTACCCCCCTTGTCCATAACGACCATAAGTTTTTATGTAGTGTGTTCCCTAGACGCACACCGAACTGCAGGCAGTATCAAAGGGCTCCTGTCATCATAGAATTTCGACCATCCCTTTAAAGAGCGCGGCCCTGCATAGATGTGCGATCTGACCTGTGGTGTACTGCTGGTGCTCTGGCTCATCTGCCGCCAGTGTTTGGTATTATCCCTGCAGGATGTTAATCATACCAGACCTTTATGTATGTTTGTTATTAGCAGCCGACGATATATGGATTTATATTCCAGGATGGAAGTTCCCCCCTGGGCGGAGCTGCTGTGCATTGGCCCCTCCTCTCAGCTCTGAATGAATGCGTACATCTTGGGTGAATCTTACTTAAACAAGCTTTTACAACAAAGCTGCTCAATACGGAGACTTCAGGGCACATCGTGTGAGGACACACTCTCATTGTACTGGAAAAGGCACAAATCTGTACTATAAATACATATTTCACAGTCCTGCTGTACTCCCACAACCATCTGTTACAATCTGATTACACATCCCTCCAGGGATAATACGAACACGGCTTGAGAGATACCGAGCACAGCCGTGTTAGGACACACCCCCTTCCCTACCCGGACGCCGAGAGCGCAGAGCATAGCGTGTGTATACCGCCCTCGTGCACTTGTTGAAGTACGCAATCCTAGACTATAAGTTCCGTACCAGTTTCTATAGAAGTGTTTGTCCCTTTGGGAGGTCTTTTTATCTCTTCTATTGTCCGGAGGACCCGTTGTCTCCACAGACGTTGGGTGAAACCCTTTTCTGGGATTTTTCAGTTTATCTAGTGGCTCCTTGTAGTCTTTAGATTGTTGTGGGGGTAGGTGGGGGTCTTTGTTGCATGCCCTGACAATGACCCCTTATATAATGGGGCCCTATAATATCATATATATATATATGGTTCAGAAACTCCACAATGCTAATCTTTTAGTTTATTGCTGGGGTGTGACAGCATGGGCGCTGTTAGTAGATCACTGGTTTCGATACAGAGGTTTGGATGTTGAAGGAAAGGTTGAGAGGCAGAGTCCTGTCTACCCCGCGCATAGTGTACCCCAATCCAGAGTAATGACACCTCGCTCCAGGCGGGTTCTCACCGATCGATCCTCCGGAAATCTCCAATCCTGGAGACGGCTGGGAATAGCACTGTGGAACGCCGCAATCTCCTCCCTACAAGACTCCTGTTAATGTATTAAAATCCAGGCACGAGATAATTTTTAGAAAGAAGGTTTTTTTTTTTGCCCCAGGCTGTACCATTCATCACCACTGGGTGGCGCAAACAACCACTGTAACCTTGTTGCTTTTTTTTCCCAGATCTTCGCTAGCTTCGCTCTCCAACACCCACTGCATACTGTTTGCATCCCCATGCTGCACCCTGGTTTCTCTATTTATTTAGTTTAGCATCCAAATAAGGACATATGCTGAATGACGCTTTGGATGTGACGAGAAGTGACTTGTTTATGGTGTCATGTAGGCACTGTGTCAGGAGAAAGGGATGTGACTGGCATGTTTCTTGTATATAGATCCTATATTTTCTATACGTATAGGACGCAAGGAGTGGGTGAACTGTTCCGGTTATTAAATCCTCACTTTACTTTGCTGCTTCTGACTCCTCTCCCGGTATCCCCTGCTTGTTCATGTCTGCGCACTCATAAGCTAGTTGCGTCTTGGAAAAGGCAGAAGCAGAGCGGTTTTATTATAAGCTCTATTGATTGCACTCATGATGATGACTAGAGGAGAAGCCCCAGGGTGAGTGCAAGTTATCTGATCTAGCCTTTAATGGGGGAGCCAAAAACTGGAGCCTTATTTTATTTGGTTTTTATTGGAGATGAGTTGCAATACAAGACACGGCCAGAGAGAAGAAGGGGCGCTGTTTAAGGCAATATTATTATTGAGGGATTACATGTCCACATGGAGCATGTAAACATTCAGAATCCAATATGGCTTGCCATCCAGCGCCGAGTGTATATCGTGACCAGTTGACTCTCCCCCTTGCACTTCAGAACTCTATTGCCAATGACTATTCTGATTTGTGTCCGTGTTGTGTACTTCTGATGATGGCCGCCCGCTCTTATGACTAAACATTTGCTTTCTTGCCGTGTTTTACTTTCATAACTTCTCTGCATGTTCCTCTCTCTCTGCTGCATCTTCCTGGCATCTCACAGCTATCACATCATCAGGTTAACTGCCGCCCCGCTCCTGATGTCCAACCCTGTCTGTCGCCGCTCCGTCCATGGCACAATCGCGGGAAGCCCCTGGGCCCGTCTCTACAACGATGTTTCTAGATGCCGGCATGTAGTAACAGAGAATGTATGTTCTTAAAGGGATGTTTTCATGAGTTCTGGGTCTCCCTAACAAACCTCCCCCTAGCTCATAGTTACAATATTAAGTGCCGGCTCCTGTAGGACTATGAATTAATAAAGATTCAATCATGAATTTTATAGTCTGGATGGGTCCCTCTTTATGGGTCCCATAAATCCCAAAAACGAATGGATATTTGGTTGCCATGGTCCATCTCCATATTGAACATACTGGAGATCAATCTTTGATATTTTTCCTTATTATCTCTCTCTCTATAAAGACTATTTTCGTACATGAAAAGCCAATTACCAAACTTCGGCTTTTTATAGAAGTGGTCACACCTGCTGATCGATCAATGAATCAAGGAATTTACTTAGCAGCATCACGGGAGATGTGAGATTGGTTGCTGTTCTGTCTATGACCCCATCGCTGCCATAATAATTTTTTTTTCTTTTCGTTTTTTTAAACTCTACGTGAAATATTATATGTAACTTTCAAGAATTCCAAAAAAGTCTTTATCACTTGAGACCGGGGTGATTAAAATAGAGATGGTGTCTTAACCTGCTCCGGCTCCGAGTTCCCACGTGGTGGCAGAGTCCTAGGCACTGACTGGGATCATGGCCACTGAGACTGCACTTCTCTACATCACAATAAGTGCCGTCACCCTGAGGAGGCCGCTGATTGGCTGAAATCGGTACCTTGTTTTGTTTGTTTTTTTTTACTTTGGGTTTCAATATTCCTGAAGTAGGAAAAGAAACAGGAGGTAAGTAGCGGTAAGGAGCGTTTATTCACATTGATCAGCGGTCAGTGTGACCACCTCTCTAAAAACAGAAGTTTAGTAGTTGTTTTCTGTATAAAGAGATGGGAGAAAATAAAAAGGAACATAGAGTAAAGATTTAATCTACACCTCAGGTGTCTTAGTAGTGACAAGTTTTTGTTTTTTTCTAATACTACAAAAACCCTTGTTGAGCTTGCGTTTTTCCCTCGGCTCCGCCCTGCCAGCACATCCTTCGTCCTTTCAATAAATTCCTCCTCATCACAATCCCTTAATGAATTTGTGTTTTTTTTTTGGTGCCCTTTCTAAATCGTCACAATATGGCGCCTGCGCGAGTCCTATAGATTCCCACAACTGCTATCCCACTACTTGCTACAAATTTTTGAGTTTTCCCCCCCCCCCCCCCCCCCCACGTTTGGTAAAATTTTTTGCGACATGGATATTATATGTTGGGACGGCTCCCATACTTAGCCACACATGACGCAAATCGCGATTTTTTAACGGGTTTTGCGCGGGGGCTTTTACTACCGTTTTCAATTTTGGACGTAGCCCCGGCTTCAATTAAACGCAGTGTTACGCGGCCTGGAGGAAGGTCTTTGTTTTTCAAGACATTTGTTTAAAAACTTTTTGTTTTATAAACTTCCTTGAAAAAATTCTTGGAACCAATTAGAGGGGTTTTTCTTGGCGGGGGGGGGCGGGTGGGGGGATGGGATGGGATTTTTGTTTTCCACACCATTTTCGATAAATGCGGTGATCATTTCTGACTTCAATCTTTTGCTTGTGTTAGACACAACGCTCAAAAATCATCACTACTTGACGCTCCTCCGACCTCTGTAACCGACTATTCGTGTGTACATACTGTGTTGTCCCTGTAATCTTTCCTGCATATCGTAGCTAAGCTTTGTTAGACATGAGACCATTAGGAACCGCTTGCAGACAATAGAGAATCCTTATGTTAGAGAATGAGGACCCAAAGGCGTTTCGGGGGTGTTTGTTTTACCAGGGCCCTCCGCTGTGTTCACAGGCGTTAAAACTCCTCACCCTCCACCCCTCGGCACTTCCACCTTACCCCTCTCCTGATGTATCGCAGAAGTAGGAAGGGGGATTGCTTCTGCCATTTGGAAGCTAAGCAACACAGAGAGTACTCGGTGGTAATGGGCTTCCATACAGGTTAGCCTAATGTTTTAAAAAGCATAATTATTACAAATTGATTTTAGGAAGACAGAGGCCATGCCATAACAAATAAAAAAGGTAACTAAAGACAGGCTTTCCAGAAGCACCAGTCACCACCTGCAGTTCAAATCTGCCTTCTGCTTTCTCTAAGCGTACGCACTACAAAGATAATTGAGTTGTTATAACTTCTAGCGTTGCTACCTGACAGCATCCTTGTGTAGTCATGGGTTGGGCTTTGGTTTGGATTGCAAGTTAAAACAAAAAACAAACAGTGACTTGCTGCTCGACAGACTGCCAGCTCCCATTGGCCCCCAACTTGTGTGGCTCCTGTACAGCTCACTCCCTCCCCCTCCATATGTCATCTCAACAGGCTGGAGTCTGTGAGGACAGGAGGGTGGAGGAGCTGTATCAGGACACAAGGTGTGGCTGATCTGGAGCTCGGGACAGTGTTGACAGATAGAGATCACATGATTTTTGGACAGGAATGTCGACTGACTGATGGTAGGTGTGAAAATAAGCGGATTGTTTTGAGAATGTCCGTTTTTATTTTTTACTGTTGCTAAGTATGACGCTTTTTAAGGCTTAGTTTCCTCCGTTGGGGGCGCTTGCTGTGAGCACGGTTCCACAGATCATGAGAATGATCGATTGAAGGTCACATGTGTGGCATTCTGGGTATAAGAGAGCCCTTATAACTGAGTAGTGGATGCCCACATTGGCGATACAAACACCTTTCCACACTCTTAATTGGGCTTCTTGGATGGTTTAGACCCGGTGGCTGACACCTACCCCCTCCAGCCCCCTGATAGGCCCAATATCCAATTGCTTACGGCCTAGAGCGTTTGATGATGTTGGGTGCTGGCTTCCAGCTGTTCTCTTCTGTCTCTTAGGCTGGACCATGACCCCTCCGTATCCTTGCGATTTTGTGTTGTAGGACTGTTCACAACCCATGGTCGATCAATATTGGGGAATTCTGTCCAGGTGGTGCCGTGAGCCTGGCGGGGGCTCCATGGCTCCTGTTCATTGTAGCACTCATTTAACAAACATTGGCTGACCTGTTCTGGATTTGTGACACTACATGGTTGTGAAAGTACCGGATGACCCACGCCACACGCACCGATCCCTCTCCATTCCCTTCACTCCCCTCGTTTCCCTCCCAATATCCAGCCGTTACTACCCCTGCCACCCTCATGCACTTGGCATGTCCAGCTCGTATGCTGATGTGTGCAGATGATGACCTGTGTGTGTTCCTTAAGCCCCGTGTCACTTCCTGAAGTGTGCAGTGTGCTTTGGCTATGACCCCGAGACCAGGTCCGCTCTGGCTTGTCGGTGTAGTCCTTCCTGTGTCATGAGTGGGGAGCATCTGGGGGTGGGACGGCTTCCTCCCTCTAGTTTGGCAGTGTGGCGAACTGGCAGCATTCAAAACCTATAACCGGAGCGATAATGCTGCGCCTGCAGTGCGGTTAGGGGGGAACAAGCCGGGATGGGTAACTCATAGAGAAAGCCTGCGAGTCCTGCACCCTCCACCCACTCATAAAGAAAGCCTGTGAGTCCTGCTACATCCTCCCACTCATAGAGAAATCCAGTGAGTCCTGCTTCCTCCACCCACTCAGAGAAAGCCTGTGAGTCCTGCTCCCTCCTCCCACTCATAGACAAAGCCTGTGAGTCTTTCCCCCCCCCATAATTCACCTGAAAATATGAGTTTTTCCTTCATGATGCGGACATCCCGGCTTGTCCTCCGCACTGCGGCGCTCAGCATTATCTGCTCCGGGTTATAGGTTCTGATGCTGCCCAGTCGCCACCTGCAACAGAGGAGAAGCCGTCACCCAGTGCTCCCACATCCATGACACAGGGAAGGACTACACGACAAGCAGCAGGACCTGGGTCTCGGGGTCAGAGGCCAAAGTCACACATCACCTTCAGGAAGGACACGGGGGCTTAAAGGAACATCACACAGGTGCATCATCTGCATCCATAGAGCATGACGACTGGACATGCCAAGTGCATGAGGGGTGCAGGAGAACGGCTGGACATTGGGAGGGGAACAGAGGGGCAGTGAAGGGAATGGAGGGACCGGGTGGCGGTGGGGTCATCCAGGTGACGTGCACAATCCTGAGGTCACATCCAGAACATCGAGCCATGTGTGTTATATGACGTGTACATGATACAGGAGCCATGGAGCCCCCCGCCAGGCGTCACGGCACCACCATGTGACAGAAATTCACCCAAATATTGACGACCAGGGTGTGAACAAGGTCCTACACACAACACCAAGGACTACGGAGGGGTCAGGTCCAAGCTAAGAGACAGAAGAGACAGCCTGGAAGCCATGCACCCAAACATCATCACAGCTCTAGGATAAGGACTCATCCTGGATATTGGGCCTCTCAGGGGGGTGGGAGGGGGGGTAGTCGCCACCGGGTCCTAAACCATCCAAGAAGCCCAATTAGAGTGGGACACGCGTGTATCTCCAATGTGGACAATCCCTACTTGTTATAAGGGTCTCTTTATACCCAAATAGCCACACAGTGTGACCTTCAGCGATCACTCATGATCTGTGGGAACCTGCAGCGCCCCCACAGGGGAAACTAAGCATTACAAAAGGTCATTACTGCACAGTAAAAAATAAAAAGGCACATTCTCAAAACAAATCCGCTTTTTACCTCATCAGTCAGACATTCCTGTCCAAAAAATCATGTGATCCTATCTGCGACACTGTCCTCTGAGCTCTCAGCCACACCTTTGTGTCCTGATACAGCTGCCCACCCTCTGTTCCTCACAGTAGCTCACAGCTGTTGAATGACATAGTGGGGGAGGGAGGAGGGGCTGTACAGGACTCACAAAGTTGGTGGGCCAAGAGCTAGCAGTCTGCGCACAAGTCACATGTTGGTTTTTTGAATGCATCCAAACCAAGCCCAACCCCAAGTCCTACACAGGATGGCTGTCAGGTAGCAGCAACGCTAGAAAGTTATAAAACCTCAATTTATTGTAGTGCGTACGCTTAGAGAAAGCAGAAGGCAGATTGCACTGCAGGTGTGGAGGGCTTCTGGAACCTGTCTTAGTTGACCTTTTTTATATTGTTATGCATGGTCTCCTTCTTCTAAAATCAACTTTTATAATTATGCTTTTTAAAATCCCTTTGGTAATGGCCACCATTAGCCCCTGAATCTCTCTGTGTGTGCTTTATGGCTTTACAACTGGGCAGAAGCAATCCCCTCCCTCTCCTCCTACTGTTGAGATTCAATCAGGAAGAGGAAGGTGGAAGTGCCGAGGGGAGGGTGAGGCAGTTTAACAGCCTGTGAAGCTACAGCATGGAGGGGCCCCTGGTCAACACCCTAAGAAGCCTTTGGTCCTCATTCTACTAACACAGGATCCTAGTGTCTGCAACGGTTCCTAATGGTCTAACAAAAAGCTTAAGCTACGATATGCAGGAAGATTACGACAACCACATGATGACACACGGGATATTCGCTACAGTTTTGAGGAGTCAGTATATGATGGATTTTTGAGCGGTGTCTAACACAGAGCCAAATTGAAGTCAGAAATGAGACAAACGCATTTTAGAAAATGGGTGTGGAAAACAGAAAATCCCCCCCGCCCCCCCCCAAAAAAAACCCCCTCTAATTTGGTGCCAAGAATTTTCAGGAAGTTTATAAAACAAAAAGTTTTCAAAAATGTCTTGAAAACAAAAGACCTTCCTCCCCGGCCGTTACAACTCACTGCGTTTATTTGTGAAGGGCGGGGCTTAACTCCAAAAGGAAAACATCGGTAAAAGCGTCGCAAAAAACCTTAAAAAATTGAGATTTGCGTCATGTGTGGCTAATGTATGGGGAGCCGTCCAACATATAACCAGGTCGCAAAAAATTTTACAAGTGGACCTCAAATTGTGTACAGTAGAGGGAATCTCATAGGACTCGCTGCAGGCCCGCCATACTTGTGACGCTTAGGAAAGGGCCAAAAAAAAAAAAACACAAGGTTCATTAAGGGATTGGATGAGGATAATTTATCTGAAAAGGACGAGGATGTGCGCAGGGGCGGAGCCAGGGAAAACGCAAGCTCAACAAGGGTTTTTAAGTATTAGAAAAAACAAAACTTGTCCTACGTACAGACACCATGAGTGGTAGATAAATCTTTACTCTATGTTTCCTTTTTATTTTCTCCTATGTCTTATACAGAAACAACTACTAACACTTCCTGTTTTATAGAGAGGTGGTCACACTGCCGATGATCAATTGGAAATAAACGCTCCTACCGCTACTTACCTCCTGTTTCTTTCCTACTTCAGGATATTGAAACCCAAAGTAATAAAAAAAACAAAACAAGTACCGATTTCAGCCACATAGCAGGCCTCCTCAGGTTGACGGCACTTATTGTGATGTAGAGGAAGTGCAGTCTCAGTGGCCATATCCCAGTCAGTTGCCTAGGACTCTGCCACCACGTGGGAACTCGAGCCGGAGCAGGTTAAGACAAACCATCTCTATTTTAGAGTCACCGCCGGTCTCAAGTGATAAGACTTTTTTTGGAATTCTTGAAATTACATATAATATTTCACGTAAGACGTTTAAACGAAAGAAAAATTTTATTATGGCAGCGATGGGCGTCATAGACAGAAAGCAACCAAAATCTAACAATCTCCCGGATGCTGCTAATAAATTCCCTTGATTCATTGATCGATCACAGGTTGACCACTTCTATAAAAAGCCGAAGTTTGGTATTGGCTTTTTTCATGTACGAAAATATTCTTTATAGAGAGAGAAATAATAAGGAAAATATCACAGATTGATCGCCAGTAATGTTCAATATGGAGATGGATCCATTGGCACAATATCATTCGTTTTTGTGATTTTATGGTGACCCCCGCATTAAAGATGGACCCATCCAGACTAAAAATACATGGAATCTGCTTACTTATATTCATAGTCCACGGAGCCGCACTTTCATGTGAAGCTATGAGCTCAGGGTGAGGTTTTTAGGGATGAACCCAGAGACTCTGAAACATTCCCTTTAAGAACATACATTCTCTGTTACTACATGCGGATCGAAACATCCGCTTTAGAGCGGCCCCAGGGGCCTTCCCGCGATGGCGCCAGGACGGAGCGGGACAGACAGGTTGACATCGGAGACGGGCCGGCAGTTTTAACTGATTATGTGATAGCTGTGAGATGCCAGGAGCAGCGAGAGAGAGGAACATGCAGAGAAAGTTTGAAAGTAAAACCGGCAAGAAAGCAAATGTTTAGTCATAAGAGCGGGCGGCCACATCAAAGTACACACACTGGACCAAATCAGAATAGTCACTTGACTGCAATAGATGTTCTGAGTGCAAAGGGGGATGAGTCACTGGTCACGCATATACACTCGGCGCTGGTATGGCAAGCCATATTGGATTCTGAATGTTTAAATGCCCATGTGGCATGTAATCCCTCAATAATTATATGCCTTAAACAGCGCACCCTCTTCTCTCTGGCCGTGTCTTGGTATTGCACTCATCTCCAATAAACGAACCAACATAAACAACAGGCTCCTATGTGTTTTTGGCTGCCCCGCATTAAAGCCTTAGATCAGATACTGCACTCACCCCCTGGCTTCTCCTCTAGTCATCATACAATGAGTGCATCCCTAGATTATAATAAACACGCTCTGCTTCTGCCTTTTCCAAGTACGGCACTAGCTATAGAAGTGCGCAGACATGAACACAGCGGGGATACCGGGAGAGTAGTCAGAAGCAATATAAAATGAGGATTTAACCTAACCAGGACCATCAGTTCTGAGATCACCCACCCTTGCATCCTATACGTATAGAAATTATAGGTCTCGTATAAGAAACATGCCAGTCACATCCCTTCTCCTGACTACAGATGCCTACCTGACACGCAGTAACAAGTCCCTCTCGATTCACATCCAAAGCTGCATTCATTGGCATATGTCCTTCTTTTTGGATGCTAAATAAATAAATAGAGACAACCGGGAGCAGCCATGGGGATGCAACAGTATGCAGGGTCTCTGGGATGCGACTAGGAAGAATCTGGGGAAAAAAAAGCACAATTTACAGTGGTGTTTGCTGCCACCCAGTGGTGATGTATGGTACAAGCTGGGCAAAAAAAAAACTTACTCTAAAAATGTCATCTCGTGTCCTGGTTTTAATACATATAACAGAGTCTTGTAGGGAGGAGTTTGCGGCCGTTCCACAGATGCCATCCCAGCCGTCTCCAGTGGAATTCGGATCTCGTGAGAACCCGCCTGGAGGAGGTGTCATTACTCTGATTTCACAGCGGGGTAAAGACTCTGCTCTAATTTCCTTCAACGAAACCTCGTGATCACTAACCAGCGATCTACCCTAACAGCGCCCACTGCTGTCACACCCCCTAATACAACTAAAGATTACCTGCCCCATGTGGAAGTCTGACCAACCAATACATGATATTTAGGGCCCCATTATATAAGGAGGTCATGTCAGGACATGCAACAAGACCCTCCCACCTACCCCCCACAATCCTAGATCAAGGGCATGAAAGCTATTATGTCATAAGGTTTTCACCAAGCTGTAGAGACCCCGTCTCATATAGAACCTAAGCAAGAAAATCACTAAAAATCTACGAAAAGGTTATCATCTAGATTGTGCGACTGACAATCCGGGGTTCCTCGACAATAGGATAAAGCTCTGCGCCTCAGTGCATCACGTGCTAGAGACTGGGTAGGAACTCTCACACTTCTGGATGTGCGTACTTGCACACCAGCTGCAACTGAGGGGGTTACACACGCTGTGCTCTGCGCTCCGTGCAGTCCGAGTGCTAGGTTGAAGCTGGAGGTGTGTCCTACACACGCTGTGCTCGTTGCTCTCAAGACAGTGATGGTATTATCCCTGGAGGGATGTTAATCAGATTGTAACTGTTGTGGTTAGTAGCAGGACTGTGAAATATGTATATTATAGTTACAGATTGTAGCCTTTCTCCAGTACATGAGAGTGTAGTCCTCACACGCTGTGCCCTGAATCTCTCGTATTGAGCAGTTCTGTTGGGGTAAAAGCTTTTTAGTAGAGATTCACCCTAAGATGTACGCACTGCCCTCATCTCAGAGCTGAGAAGAGGGGCCAATGCACGCAGCTCCGCCATGCGGAGGGAACTTCCTCCGGAATATAAATCAATACAGTCGGCTGCATAACAACATACAAGGTCTGGAACTAACACATGCAGGTATCCCACGCGGAGATGACCAGTACCAGCATACACCACAGGACAAGATGCACACATCAGGGCACGGCTCTTCTACAAGGGATGGTCAGCAGAATTTCCTATATCCCGCGACGGAGCCCTTCTGATACTGCCTGCAGTTCTGTGCTGTCTAGGGAGACACACTACATAAAAACTTATGTCAGTTTATGGACTAAGGGGGGAGGAGCATGACATGGCGTGACAATCAACTGCCGCCTCCTTCTTGGAGGATCATCAATTCCACCGTGGGTTCCCTTTACAATGACATCATCGCAGTGATTTTCGTCTCTAAAACCACATAGCTGAAATCTCAGGTACATAGGAACAATGAGTGGGAAGGAACGAGGGGTCAATTCTTTGAGGAAAACACTCTATAATTCCAGTGAATGGATGGATATCCGATTGTGATCATATGAGCGGTATTCATTGGAGGCTGAAACATACACAGAAATAGGGGGCTTAGAGCGGGGGTAGATAGCAGACCCCTCTCTACTATACTTTACATGGCATCTCTGTTCGGTATGGAGGTGTAGGAATCACTCTCCCCTCCCCATGCTTTACACTGCAGCGACGACCGAGGGGACTGAAACCTCAGTGAGTAGGGGAGGTGGGGGGGGGTCCAAATAAGTCCAGTTGAATATGAGGATCTTACCAGTAACCAGCTGGGGAAAAGGCACCTAACTGGGAGTGTGCACGAGGCAGACTTGCGAACTGCGACCCCGCGCACCACAGGACCGTAAACACACCAGGGCTCATTCACCGTGTTAGGAGTGTTCGGGTCAGGTTCTGTGTACGTTTCAGCACAGAGAGGGAGGAAAACGCGATGACCATGTCAACACACACAATATAATAGATCCTTATACTCATCACCCAAGACGTTACCTGATGTTTCCTGGTTGACCGTGTACCTCAAGTGTGATGAAGGGTGGATTCTCTTGTCTGGCAGAAACTTAGGGTGCGTGCTTGATGTGGAAGGAGAAATCTGGGAGCCAGCTGCCGCACGAAGGATCTCTCATGATCCGAAAGCAAATCACCTATAAAAAGAATGTATGTATGTCATGTATGTACATATGACTGCACCAGCAGCAGAATATGAGTGCAGCTCTGAGTATAATACAGATGTAACTCGGATCAGTTACCGGATAAGTAAATGTCAGTTATGTACATATTGACTGCCACAGCAGCAGATAGTGAGTGCAGCTTCTGGAGTAATAATACAAGGATTAACTCGGAACATTACATGATAAGTAATGTCATTATGTACACGTGACTGCACCAGCAGCAGATATGAGTGCAGCTCTGGAGTATAATCAGGATGTAACTCAGGATCAGTACATGGAGGATAGTAATGTATGTATGTCACAGTGACTTGCACCCAGCAGCATAATATTGAGTGCATCTCTGGGTATAATACAGGATGTAACTCAGGTCAGTACAGGATAGTAATGTCATGTGGTACACAGTGCTGCACCCAGCAGCGAATAGTGGAGCGCCGCTCTGGAGTATAATACAGGATGTTAACTCAGGATCAGTACGTATAAGTAATGTCATGTATGTACACAGTGACTGCACAGCATCATAAAGTGAGTGCAGCTCTTGGAGTATAATACAGGTGTAACTCAGATCAGTCAGGATTAAGTATTTCATTTAATGTACACAGTGACTGCACCAGACAGCAGAATGTGAGTGCAAGCTCTGGAGTCTAATACAGGATGTACTCCAGGATCAGTACAGGATAGTATGTCATGTATGTCACAGTTGACTGCACCACAGCGAATAGTGAGTGCAGCTCTGGATATAATACAGGATTACTCAGGATCAGTACAGGGTACTATGTCTTAATGTACATAGTGACTGCACCACAGCAAAATAGTGAGTGCAAGCTCTGGAGTATAATACAGGATGTAACGCATGATCATTACTGGTCAGTATGTCATATTGTACACAGTGACTGCACCAGCAGCCGAATAGGAGTGCAGCTCTGGGGTATATAAAGATGTAACTCAGGATCATACAGGATAGTAATGTCATGTATGTACATAGTGACTGCACCACCAGTAGAATAGTGAGTGCAGCTCTGGAGTATAATCCAGGATGTAACTCAGGATCAGGAACAGGATAAGTAATGTCCTGTCATGTCCACAGTGACTACACCAGCAGCGCATAGTGAGTACACGCTCAGAGTATAATACAGGATGTAACTCAGGATCATACAGGATAAGTAATGTCATGTATGTACACATTGACTGCACCAGCAATCATAATAGTGAATCAGCTCGGGGGTATAATACAGGATGTAACTCAGGATCAGTACAGGATAATTAATGTCGTGTATGTACACAGTGACTACACCAGCAGCAGATAGTGAGTGCAGCCTGGAGTATAATACCGGATGTAACTCAGGATCAGTACACAGGATAAGTATGTCATGTATTACACGTGACTTGCACCACAGCAGAATAGTGAGTGCATCTCTGGAGTTATAAACAGGATGTAACTAGGATCAGTACTGATAAGTAATGTCATGTATGTACACAGTGACTACACCATCAGCAGAATATGAGTAAGCTCTGGAGTAATAATACAGGTATGTACTCCGGATCATACAGGATAAGTAATGTCATGTATTTTACAACCGTGACGCACCACAGCAGAATAGTGAGTGCAGCTCTGGGGTATTACACTACAGGAGTAACTCTAGGATCAGTACAGGAATAAGTAATGTCATGTAGTACAGTGCTGCACAAGTCAGCAGATGTGAGGGCAGATCTGGGGTTAACAGTATGTTAACTCAGGATCAGTACGGATAAGTAATGTCCATGTATTCACACACAGTGACCTGCACCGCAGCAGATAGTGAGTGGCAGCTTGGAGTATTAGTAACAGGATAGTCCCGTATGTGCCACAGTTGACTGCAGCAGCAGAATAGTGAGTGCAGCTCTGGAGTATTAGTACAGGATAAGTCATGTATGTGCACAGTGACATTTATATGTAGATGTATCTTCCATGCAGGCAGGACATTATCCTGGCATAATATGGTCCATGAGGTGACTATAAGGTAGGTGGCCGGGGCACTCACCTGCTCCTGGGGTAGTCCTGCCTGTAGAATGGTGTTGACAGTGATGTTGATGTAGTTGTCGTAGTGAGGATGCTGGGTGGGAAGGCGATGGATTCTCAGAAGAACAGATGCGTTGTGATCTCTCACCACCTCCAGCAGGTCGCTCAGTTTACATATGGACTGGTTGTCGGCCTCCGTCATGTCCTGAGGGGAGAGCGAGCCGACCGTCCAGAAAGGGTCCGTCTGCACTCAGAGAGAAGAATCACAGAGAAGTCACTTGTGAGGACATCTCCAGGGATAGAGAAGGGTCGACACTGACACAATTCAATATACACTGCTCAAAGGAATCCCACATCCTACATCTCAAGGAATGAAATCTTAGAGATGCCGATGCAACTTCAGTGAAAACGGCTCAAGACAAGGGAATGAGGCTCAGTGGTGTGTGCAGCCTCCACGTGCCTGTATGACATGTGACCAGGTGATGTCATCTAAGGTCCTGTTACATCTGCAACATCTATCCCATGTATATGCATGATCACATGAAATCACACCAGCCTCCATAGACTTCTACTTCTCCTCATCCTTCATGGAGGCTGCTGTGATTTCAAGTGATCAGATGCATACATGGGATAGATGTTGCAGATGTAACATGACCTTAAATAACATCACCCTGGCCACATGACATGAAGTGCTCAATGATGTAACAGATCGCTCTCTCCATGTTACATACCGCAGCAAAGAGGCAGGGTAATGGAGTAACCACTTAACATGGAGGGACTCGCCATCATCAGACTCACTTCAAGCGAGTTGCATATAAGTTTACAAACTGATTTTGTAACATTCCTGCACTACCTGAGCAATGTCTGAGGGTTTTAGACACCACCTCATGTTGTGTGGGGAGAGCAGTGACAAAATGCAAAAGTGACCAAAACAAAAGCTAAATAGGAGAACAGAGGAATGGTCTGTGGTCACCACCTACAGAACCGCTCCTTTATGTCTTGGTCTGTTCCATTTGCACAACAGGAGGAGAAACTGATTTGCAATCAGCGATGATTAATAACTGGACAGGATGAGGTCACGGAAGTGAAGGATTTGGAATTACATTGTGTTCCCTATATTTCTTTGAGCAGTGTAATAGAAGAGGTCACCCATCATCAGAAAAGTAGAAAAAATTTGCAATACTACAACTCCCCACAAGATGGTGTCATATGTAGATCCTTGGATATAGCAGATGTAGTACGTATTGAGCATGTCAGTAGTTCTACAAGTAAATCTCATTGTAGCGGATCTATTGTCGGTAACAACCCTCCGATGCATCCTGGCAAATCACATTATAGAAGTCCATATGTACTTGTGCCTACAGGCCATGGAGGGTGAGGACATTACGTATCTGCTGATCCCAGGTCCTTCTGGGTCTCTCCACGGCCGCTCCTGGGCTCTTCTAATACCTCCATTCACTTCTCTGTGTGCAATCCTGCAGAGAGCACCAGGTCATGGCCGGATTATGGTGAAATAATGTTCCTTCCACTTGTGGCTGACCACTTGCGTAGCCAACGCCATCAGTAAGTTGTAACAATAAGGTAGTGAAGGTTGGGAGACAGATACATGTTTTACCCATCATCAGAGGTTTCTTGTGCGGCTCCTTGGTAGAGGCCGTCACTTCCACCAGCAGATATTGGGGCTGATTTACTAAGGGTCCGAACACCACACTTTCGTCGGGTTTCCCAGAATATTTCCGTTTTGCGCCGAATTGCCCAGGGATTTTCACGCGACAGAAATTGGGAGGCGTGGCCGTTGGACAACCCAACGGATTCAGAAAAACCGTGGAGATCAGCACTTACATGCACCAGGAAGAAGAAGGTGAACTCCCGCGGACCTCGGCGCAGCAGCGACACCTGCTGGATATCGGGCGCACAACCTTAGTGAATCCTGGCAGACCCGAATCCTTGTCGGACAACGCGCAGCGGGATCGCGACTGGACCGGGTAAGTAAATGAGCCCCATTATGTATCACTAGGTATCAGGATTGCCTTCTAATTACTGACAGCTTTCAGCAGGTGTCAGGACTTTCCAGGGCTATTTTACTTCCCTTTTTTTCACGTTTTCAATACTTATCGTGTGTAATACTTATTATACATAATTTATGGACTTCTATGGCGCTTACTTGGCCCGTGTGGATTGCATGAGTTGTTAATGACATCTGGTGAGAATATCATGTCAGTAGCAAACTCAGACATATTTACTATGAAAATTGTTACATTTATATTTCACCAGCTATCGGATAGATAGATATGAGATAGATAGATAGATAGATAGATATGAGATAGATAGATAGATAGATAGATAGATAGATAGGAGATAGATAGATAGATATGAGATAGAGAGATAGATATGTGATAGATAGATACAAGATAGATAAAGAGATAGATAGATAGATAGATAGATAGATAGATAGATAGATAGATAGATAGATAGGAGATAGATAGATAGATGGATATTATGGATAATTTACCTTGATAAACCACTCTCCAGCATTCAGCCTCTCGAGGTCGGTCCAGTTGAACATGGTGGACAGTTGTGTGGATAGCTCGGGGAAAACCTGATGGATGTTGGTGGTTCTCCTCAGCGTGTCATCGTGCATGATGAAGGGAATTCCATCATAACTGTAGATACAATATCATCCAATCCATCAGCAAGATACTGGGAATCCCCTGCAGCACTTCTGGGCTTCCATTCATTGGACAAAATCCGGTGGATTGTCAAGAGAAACTATTTTTTTTTGTGTTACCCGCTATGGCCAGCAGGGGGCAGCATGACACTATTACAATAGAGGAATGTGGAGAAAGTATAGAGTAGTAATGGACAGCTCAGGCCCCTCACCGGACCCCAGTAATATGGGTACTGGGGGCACTGATACAGATTTTGCACTAAGTGTGCAAGTCACTGCAGTGAGAAGAGGGTTTCCAATCACTGACAGCTAGCAGAGATCTTGACAATGGTGAGGCAGTCTATGTAGAAGTGAACCTGGTGCGATGCACGTGGTGGGTACAATATGACATGTGAGAGGTGGCGCCATCATGACTGCTGCACCGGCACAGAGCGGGGGAGGTGCTGGTAGATACTAAGGTGTTTGAATACATCTTTGGAGGTGACTAGAGGAGAATAAATGGATGAAGTGGATGTATGGGGTAGGTAGCAGTAAGTGTCCGTCCTTACCTTACCATGACATCGGCCTGCACCCCCGACGTCCGCTGCTCCAGCGCCTTTCTAAAAGACATTAAAGTGTTTTCTGGGGCAAGCTGAAAGACAGAACAGAGGGAGGGGGCACACAATTATATCCACCTTAGAATCACCCTACATTAGATCAGGTCTTGTACCACACTTCCGGACCACCAGGGAAAAGACCAGGCCTGGATCAAGTCGTTGCCACAACACTGGACCACCAAGGAAAAGACCGGACCTGGATCAGGCCTTTGACCACAACACTTGCCCACCAGGGATGACACCAGGGCTGGATCAGGCCTTGTAACACACACCACTGGACCACCAGGGATAAGACAAGGGCTGAATAAGGCCTTTGACCACAACACTGGACCACCAGGATTGGATCAAGTCTTGTTCCACACCACTGGACCACCAGGGATGAGACCAGGGATGAGACCAGGGTTGGATAAGGCCTTGTATCATACACCCCTGGACCCCCAGGGATAAGACCAGGGCAAGATCAGGCCTTTGACCACACCACTGGACCACCAGGGAAAAGACCAGGCCTGGATCAAGTCTTTGCTACAACACTGGACCACCAGGGATGAGACAAGGGCTTAAATACACCTTAGACCACAACACTGGACCACCACGGGTGGATTAGTCACCACACCAGTAGACCACCAGGGATGATACCTGGGCTGGATTAAGTCTTGTGTCACAACACTGGACCACCAGGGATAAGACTGGACCCCTAAGGAACCAGACCTAACATAACACTGGATCACCAAGAACTCTCATTATTATTGGTGCTGGATTATCAGTTTTGCTTCCTTGCTTGTGTCTCGCTACTATTAACCCTTTGTGTTCATAATTTATTATGGGGGGGATTCCTATCCATTCAGGAGGCAGCCCACCAGGGAATTCCTGGCAGAACACGCGACACGTTAAATATTCAGCTTTGCTAATTGGTTACATTATTAAGAACGCATTAGCGCCCGCAGCACCGGGGATTCGGGACTCTATAAGACACGATTATAAGCGGATACACGCGATATCCTGCGGGGGATGGAGGGGGCCGGAGGCGCAGGGTGACTAATGGGTGCCTAATGGGTGACTGCTCCCCGACAACTGACAAAATGAGGCCACGACATGACAACATCCATGTTATACACACATTCACCAGCAGGGGGTGCCAAATACCTAAAAACTCTAGAGGTTAACCCTATGGTGAACAGGGATATGTGACTAAATATCACCTCTGCTTGCTGTCACTGAAAGGAAACATTCCCAATGACACCCAAGAGACCCTGACCTGCTCACAGCTGAGGGTTTGTCACATTTGGAGTCTTACCATAGGTGCGCCTCGATGGCCAATGATGGATGGTTTGTGTCCCAGCAGATCCCTCTCCATGATACAAGGCGAGGAAATGGTCATCGGGACGAGGTACAGTGCAATGACTACGGCCAGGTACGCCAGGATTAAGCAAACCTGGAAAACTGAGGAGAGAGTCGGGGGTTAAAGATCACACACGGCTCCAAATCCACTGCTCACATAGCCAATGATAGCCGAATCATGTCTTCCTGTGCCACCACTAGGGGGAGCTCACTGCATGTGGATGTCTACATGTACTAATGAGTTGTAAAAATCTGTAAGGATAGAGCTCCCCCTAAGTAGTGCGATGTTAAAAATACAGGAAAATACTTCCTGTAAGACATGAGTTTGCCTTAAAATGGAAATTTATCATCAAAATTCATTGTAATAAACCAGGGACACTTACAGATTCTGACACCGTGGTATTCTTATTTTTGTTATCCATGGCCTCCTTCTTTCTAAAATCTAAAATGATGATAATGAGCCTGGGAAGCTCCTCGGTGACGTAGCTTCAAAGGCTGTTACACTGTGCAGGAGCACTTCCCCCCTCCCTCTGAATGAGATTACATCAGGCAGGGGGAGAAGGGGTTAAGTGGGAGACAATGTAGCAGCATGGATGGGCTCTGGTATTGCTGACTCATTAGCATAATTGTAAAAGTTGATTTTAGAAGGATAACAAATGTAAGAAGATTAATGCAGTCCCGGTGCCTGGATCTATGAGTAATGTCCCTGGTTTATCATGATGGATTCTGATGGCAAATTTCCTGTATACTCCAGTCACATCCAAAGCAGTACTCAAGCAAAAAAAATTGCTCATTACATCTCATATGTACTGAGCAGGCTCTGTCTTGCTGTGTTCAGTAATAATTAGTATTACACTATATAATCTAAAACCAGTTGCATTGCATTAGGAGATACCATGGCTGTAAAGGGTCGGTGCAGCTTTGGGTGTGACTGGAGTAAATCATCACTTTACAAGTCGATCTGATATAGGGGAGACTCACTGGCTTTTTCTGATCTTGCAAACTGTCCTGCAATGATCCAGGAGAGCAGGGTGATGGCGACCAGAGCCCCTATGTGCAAGAATGGCGCGGTCGCCTACAAGACACAAGGTAACGGAAGAGAAAAAAAAAGTACAAAATGACCACAAATACAATAAAGATACAAACTACAAATGAGACAATGTATCTGTCCATGGGAGTCATGTAGTTAGTAGTTATTTTTGCCTTATATTCTACTTTTGTAATAGAGAACGAGAAGCTCCACCCCCTTGTCAATTAATAAACAGATAAAAAGTAACAATTTTTTATACAAGGGGCTGTAAGTAAGAGGAGTTACCTGGAAGGAGATTATTAGGACTTCCCATTCTTCGTCCCACATTTGTTCTATGGAGGTCATGGCCACCACCGTGGCGATCAGTACAATGGCGAGACATCCCTGCGCCAGGAAAAAAAACGGACACGGAGAAACATGTTTTTGAAATGACGTAACTTTATTAACTCTTCCCAAACAACGGACAGACAGACTGGCATCTTGGATAGAAGCCTCAAATCTGCCCCGATTAAGAGGATATCAATGTCTCCCTTAGGAATTGTCCCAGCTGATTGGAGAGTCCATAGCGCCATACATCTTATAGTGGTGGTGTCTGGTAGTGCAACGCTCTGCAGCTTATTTCCATTGAAGTCTGAGCTGTAGTACCAGGCAGAGCCACTACTAAATATATGGCGCTGTGCATGGTATACGATGCACCAATGAGTCCTGCAGCCCCTTCTCAGCCCCCCAGCAATCATATATGAAGGTTTTGTTTCTGCAGCATCAGCAGATTTTGGGAATACAATGCTGTACCTTGTGAAGCCAGTGTAAGTTCAGCTGCTGTCCCACAGCTATGTGACATAGTGCCAGTATCTGCAAGGCAAGACGCAGTGTTAGCCAAGGCATCAGCATGCAATCTATTGCTCTCTGGTATCAACCACAACAGACCAGGAAGAGACTGACTGCAGGATTCTCTCACAGGAGGAATTACAGAATCTTCCTGCCCCAATAATCATTACACATTGTCACGCGTCTCCAGCTCCGCGACATTTACAACCGTCAACCCGCTGTTATATAGTGAATGGCCCCTTCAATGGAGACCCCCAGGTGATGGCATTGGACCAGTGCTAGTAGAGTGTAGTACCCTGAACTACCTGTAGGTGTGCTGTGTTATCTATGAAATTCTAGAGGATGTAATAATGCATGCCATCCTGTCACCGCTGGGGGCACTGTGCTCCATGAACAGAGTGTAGTACCCTGGTTATCCACTGGGAGTGCTGGAGGAATAAAGGTCTCCATTAGGTTCAGTTACTTCATTTTCATCATTGACCCCTGAAACCCACAATATTTTGGACTCCACAGTTTTCTTATGAAGGATGCAGTACCACCTGTTACCTGCTGGGGCAGTGTGTGACACTATACAGGCAGTCCCCGGGTTACATACAAGATAGGGTCTGGAGGTTTGTTCTTAAGTTGAATTTGTATGTAAGTCGAAACTGTATATTTTATAATGGAAGTTCTAGACAATTTTTTTTCTTTTGCCCCAGTGACAATTGGAGTTTCAAAATTTTTGGTGTAATTGGACCAAGAATTATCAATAAAGCTTCATTACAGACATCTTACAGCTGATCATTGCAGTCTGGGACTATAGTAAAGCATCCAGAGAGCTTCACCAGAGGTCACAGTGGGCAGAGGTGTCCGTCTGTAACTATGGGTTGTCTGTAAGTCGGGTGTCCTTAAGTAGGGGACCGCCTGTAGTGTGTAATACCCTATACAACCTATAGGAGTGCTGTTCTCCTCTCAACCTTTGAAGCACAACCCCCCTCCCCTGCTCTGGGACCGGAGCTCATTATGTAGAACCTCTTGTGTTGTATTAGTAATGTTCTGTAAATCTCGCCCTTCGTGTGACCCTGGAGGGCGACGCTAAGTGGCCGCGTCTGAGGAGTCATTATCTGATGAATATTTATGATCACATCTGATGGATCGCACTGAAATAATCGTGTGATGGCCTAATACAGAGTAATTACCGGAGTGTAGTACCGGAGTACCCCAGCAGGAGGAGTGCAGCTCTTAAAAAGGATAGTGTTTACTCCAGTCACATCCAAAGCTGCATTAAGGATTCCATTCACTCAAAAATCAGATGATTGCATTGTATCGATTGACTGCATTGTAGTGTCTTCTAAACCGTATTTCTATCTAATTTATCACAGAAATACTACATGTGATGCCACCCCATGTGACCAAGGATCAAGCAGAATGGTGAATGCAGCTCTGGAGTAAATTCATGCTCTTGGGCCTTGACAAAAAAAACTTACCAAGAGTGCTGTAATGTAAGTGAACCCCGCAGCAGTAGAGACCAGGATTGGAATGGACCAGTCACTCCATTGTCCCGTTCTGTTATATAAAAACCTGCAATACATAGAGAAGTAGTCAGGTACCTATATATACACTCGCATCTACTGTATACGGATGACCAGGAGGAGGCAGGACTCACAGGCTTTCGCTATGGGTGGCTGCATGTAGCAGGATTCACAGGGTTTCTCTATGAGTAAATTGAAAAACATGGGTGTATTAAAGAAGGGAACATAAAAAAGGGATGCAATGCTTTTTGGATAGAACGGCCATATAACCCCTTTAATAAACTGTTAAAACACTTTAAAACTGCACCCTGAGCTGGTGCACGGCATGTCCAGCTTATAAGCCCTATCCCAAGTGGTAGGTTTCCTTTAAGCTCACAGAGCATATTCTAATAATAATAATAATTCCTTTATTTATATAGGGCACACAAATTACGCAGCGCTGCACACAGTTTGCCAAAATTGGTCTCTGTCCCCAATGAGGCTCACAACCTAATCAACCTACTAGTATGTTTTGGAGTGTGGGAGGAAACCGGAGGAGACCCACGCAAACACGGAGAGAACATACAAACTTTGTAGATGTTGACCCTGGGACTTGCACCCAGGACCCCAGCGCTGCAAGGCTGTAAGGCTAACCACTAGGCCACCACATCGTCTAGACTGGATACAATTGTCTCCACTTCTCAGCTGAGACTAGGACTAGTTAAGTACAGAGTATGTACTCTAGGGATAGAATTGTATCCAGTCTAGACAATGCTCTGTGAGATACACAGCCTGGACTCCAGACTGAAACACAGGAACAAAACCTGTACTCCTGCTCTCAGCTGAGAAGTGGATACAATCTTTCCGCTGGTTTGTTTCAATGTATCAGTGCTGAGTCCTGGCTGTGTAGCTCACAGAGCATTTTCTAGACTGATACAATGGTCTCCACTTCTCAACTGAGCATAGGGTTACAAAAGTGTTCTCATTCACTGAAGGCAAGCAGAGATCTTGCAACAAAATCTACTAGAAAATTGCGCAACATCTTATTATAGAACAAGGAAATTTGTTTCCCTCTATTTAGAGGAAGGTACAAGGGATCTGATATTGTGATTGGTGGAAGATTTGTCAAACTTGTACAATAAAACTTTAGCGCCACTGACGCCCACAGCAGAGCACCCAAGTGTTGCCTCTTTGTTTAGTAGCAGCATACTGATGGTTTCCACCAGTGCTCATACCTCGGCTGCAGCTGTAGTCTCAGATCTTTCAGAAATTACCTTTTAAAAAAAAAAAAAAAAAATTCCCATTTCAGCTTCTGCCGCCGCCGGTATTTACATGACAATGCGCCGTCAGCCAGGACGAAAAATAAAACAAAAATCTGTGAATTTCCATTTCCTGTGTAATATTCCCACGTGTCCGTGCAGTCGGAGGGTCGCACAATATCCGCTATTTACAGATTCCATTTCCAAATGCAATTTCAAATCTAATTATCCTTCAATCACTGTCCTCCCCCCGCGTCCTCGCTCGCCCCAGCCGCGGACCCGTGCAGCTTACGCAGCAGCTTTGTGCTGGATGCATCCGATGATTGAATCAGACGGTGAATAGATTCCCAGGGCGGGAGGCGGATGGGTGCATCCCATCTTCTCCCCCTATGTACTTATACATACACTGGGGGGCAGAGGGAAAAGATGATCCCCCCACCACCACCACCACTGGGGTCAGGGCAGGAATGTACATCATGGGGAGGATATCCCAGTAAGACTATGAACACATTAATTGGCCACAGAAAGGCGAGTTCAACAGTAGCCTTGGGATTAAAGGGAGAGGGGTACAACAGTGGCCGCGAGATTAAAGGGGGAGGGGGTACAACAGTGGCTGCGGGATTAAAGGGAGAGGGGAAAAACCGTGGTTGCGGGATTAAAGGGAGAGGGGTACAACAGTGGCCGCGGAATTAAAGTGAGAGAGGTACAACCGTGGCCATGGGATTAAAGGGTGTGGGGTACAACAGTGGCCGCAGGATTAAAGGGAGAGGGGTACAACAGTGGCCGCAGGATTAAAGGGAGAGGGGTACAACAGTGGCCGCAGGATTAAAGGGAGAGGGGTACAACAGTGGCCGCAGGATTAAAGGGAGAGGGTACAACGTGGCCGGGATTAAAAGAGAGGTTACAACAGTGGCCGCAGGATTAAAGGGAGAGGGGTACAACAGTGGCCGCAGGATTAAAGGGAGAGGGGTACAACAGTGGCCGCAGGATTAAAGGGAGAGGGGTACAACAGTGCCGCAGGATTAAAGGGAGAGGGGTACAACAGTGGCCGCAGGATTAAAGGGAGAGGGGTACAACAGTGGCCGCAGGATTAAAGGGAGAGGGGTACAGCAGAAGGATATAATAGCGATTTCAGGATTAACTAAAAATTTGAAGAGGCGTAAAACAGTGGCCATAGGATTAGGGGAAGGGAATATCAGTGGTTTCAGTATTAATGGAAGGGTATTATAGGGGCCTTAGGTTTAAGGAAGGGGCATTACCAGTTTCCTTGGGATTAAGTGAGTGGGTACAACAGTGGCCCCTGGATTAGGTAAGAAATAAAACAGATGACACAGGATTAGGGGAATAGTGAACTAGAGGCCACAGGATTAGGGGAGATTGTAGAGCAGGTAGTAATGGAGGAGAAATAATATGGTGACCATTGGGAACCCAGAAATAAGCAGTAACCATCAATTTGGGTTGGGAGAGGAACTGGGGAGTCCTTAAGGGGATGTTATTTCTGCAAATAACTAATAATGATTGTATAATGAAAAGTTATACAAGTTTCCAACATGGGACAATGCCACCCACTAAATTTGGAAAGGGGGCTCAAATCCACCACATTTGTAAGAGGGTAGTCCAACAGTGGACATTGGATTTGGGCAGGTAGTGCAAAGAAGGTCTAATTAGTTTGGGAAGTCTCCTATTTGGAAGGCGCACCCGATCTGGAAGCAAGAGTGCGGGTCAGTAGTGACCACCAGATTTGGAGAGAGGTCCAAGATTGTACTGATCCACCTAGCTACACATCCTTTGCTCCCATTTCACCAGATCTACCATTCAGGGGCCTGAGAAAGCTGGGTACTCTGTTTATGATGATGAGCACCAGGGATTAGCAGTGTTATGAGCTGCTCATTGTTGCATCGGATGTAAGCAGAGTGCAGGCGGCAGGTCGCTCTCCGTCTGGAGACGTTCTCCTCCATGGAATGTGCTGAAATAAAAGAGCCTGGTTTTTCCACTACATGAAGTGGTGGGGACCACCCAGGCCGGGAACATATGCACCACTCACTACACAAGCAGCTGCACCACAAATCCAGAGGCGACTGCGTTCCACAGCGTCACATGCTCTGTCCTCACAGCCGCCACAAACATCAGCTCTGCGGCCGGCAAGACGGCGGCCGGCTGCACCCAAAGAGTAAATATTATCATAGAGGCTGCACCAAAGGGTGAAGAGAGGATCTGCAGCGGTGCCCGGCGTCTTCTCATCATCACGGAGAGCAAACACTACTGACTGCAATATATATATACCTGCATACTACAAACAGATAGTGACTCCTGATATATCAGCCGGTGTAACCAATGTTGGGTATTATCCCAGGAGAGATGTGTAAATATACCTCTGTGTATGTTGTTAGTAGCAGCAGGACTGTGACATGTGGATTTATATTCTAGCATTTTAATGAAGGCATGTCCTCACACTGCTGTGCTCAGTTCTCTCTGAAGCCTGTGTGAGGTATTGTGCCTGGAGAGATGTGTAATCAGACCTTTGTGTATGTTGTTAAGAGAAGCAGGACTGTGAAAAATGGATTTATATTCCAGAACTGTAGCTTCTTCTCACACTGCTGTGCTCTGTGTTCTTTGAATTGAGTCTGTGGAAGTCTGAAATCCGCTTCCGGTTTAATTTCTGAGTGATTGGTATTAGTATTCATCCACAGGCTTTCTAAACCTGTCACTCAGAAGGGGTGCCGTGGAGCAGTTCCGTTCAAAGTGCAGAGAGCAATGCAGTGTGAGGACACACTCCCAGTACACTTGGAGAAGTTACCATCCTGGAGTATAAATCCATATATCACGGTTCATCTGCAACTAGCAAAATACAGAGAGATACGATTACACATCTCTCCAGGGACAATACCTAACACTGGCTTCAGAGAGCACAGAACACAGCAGTGTGAGGAGTCAGAACACAGCACAGCTGCAGTGGACAGAACGATACAGCTAAATAAGCCAATAATGAGATTACTGTAGACTCTAATAGACATTACAGCTATGTTATAGGTGTGTCTTAATAGAGCAGGGCTGCAGTGTAAAGCACAAGCAAGTCCAGAGCAGAACTCTGATCATCCGATTATCTCACATTCTTACAGACAATGCAGCTGACCTGGAGTCACTTCTCTTAGAAGCCGCGTGTAACATCTCCTTAGACTCTCATATATTATATTATTTTCAATTATCATGAACAGATAAGATTTTCCATTCCCCGGCGAGCACTCATCATCATCATCATCAGCCCCGCAAATAACAACACTAATAATGGCTTCTTAATGCCGCAGCATTACCGCCACCGCCGCGCTGACACTTATTATAACGCCACGGCTGCTGTCTATTAACCCACTCATATCCAGTTAACATCTGCCTCCTTCTGGTTACTAACCTGCAACACTTCACCTCCTAACAAGCCCTGCAAATGTGAGGTACTAAGGGCATGCTGGTAGTTGTAGTGTCACAACACTTGGAGAGCAATGCCGACTACCAAATAGGAAACCTAAATGCTGGTATCTGACAGAACTTTTCTAAATTTCTCAGAGAAACATCCCTAAACAAATATGCTATAAATCACAGGAAAGCTGGGAAAATATGGCCATCCACTACAGTTACCCATGGAGTAGCCTAGTGCTCTGCATTTTGGCAGATTTTCCATTCAGGTGCCCAGGAAAGCCAGATGATAAATATGGATTGTAATACTTTGCATCCAGCTTTCTTAAAACTAGGTTCCATTCAAGAACAGATTTGCTTTTCAAGCCCCTTAGGCGGCGGTCACACGTGGCGTTTTGAACCTGTTCTTGGCCCGTTTTGAAGCAGTCCGTCAAAAAACGCATCTGTTTGTGATCGGTTTCGATTAAGATAATTGGCAAAACTGGTCGAAAACACATGCAGTTTCAAAAACCGCATGCTTATTTTTTAAAGGACTGCTTAAAAACGTCCCAAAAACGGGTTCAAAATGCCACGTGTGACCACAGCCTTTCTGATAGTAAGGCTGCGGTTGTATTGCATGTCTGAATGCAATGTTCCGGATTGTATTTCTGAATGCAATCCAGCCGGAACGGGGAAAAGCTTGGACCGACCCCGTATGAATTTCAAGTAAAATTCATGCAATTGATAACACACAGCACATGTAAACAATACAAAATATGTGGTGCGTGTTACCATTCGCATGCGTTTCACAATAAACATATGGGATCGGGCCAAGCCCTTCCTCGTTCCAAAACGCAATCCAACTAGAATGTGTGAATGTGGCCATAAAAAGCTGGAACAACTTTCCCAAATAAGCTCCCTTTCACCTAGCTTGTCCAGACTCCTGAACAGCCATTATGCCCAATTATGTAAGCAGTGTGAGGATGAAGCATTGCATAGACAGGACAATGTGCCATTCATGACCCTTGGAAAGCTGAACCACCAATATAACGGCCATCATTTTCTATAACAGATTTGTCACCTAGCTATTCCAAGTTCCCGAACAGCCATTTTTGAATGACATAACAGTGTTATGATTTACTGTTCCATAGCAGAGCAAATTTGCCATTCAGGCCACTGGGAAGACATAGTGAGAAATTTCATCATACTAGAGGCCACCCAACTTTTCCAAACCCAGATAATTCCCAAACCACACACTAGGCCTCATACAATATCTATTCAAGTCATATCAACCAATCACAGCTTAACTTTCAAATCTCCAACTGGTCTGCAATCATTTAAGCAGTGCTGTGATTGGTTGCTAAGGAGACATGGGAGAAGTGGACTAGATGTGCATAACAACCAGATTGTGGCTTTTATTTTTATAAAAGCTGCTATCCGATACTAACTTCTGTAAATCTCCTCCATTGTCTTTATAGGAAGCCATTAGAGGAAAATGTAATTAACCGAGGCGAGCAATGATGGACTGCTGCTTCAAAACAAACTGCGCTATCTTCCGCCAGAGTCAATTATTCCGGGTCTTTGTGCAGGAACGAAACGCGTCTTACGCGGGACAATGCGAGACGGAATAATCATCTGACAGAAAATGAAATGTTCCAGGCGGAAGCGTCTGAAGCCTCTAATTACAGAAGAGGAAAGCGCCATTGCTGAAGTGATTAAGAGGAGGGGAGGTCATGTGACTCCTGGGGCCGCCGCTCGCAGTTGTATGCCCCAATCTGCCACTTCAAGATTATTCTTAAGAATTTTCCAGCCAATTCTCCTTTCAAAGATCTGTAAAATCTTTATTTATTTCTTTTTTAATCATTTGTGACACAGTACCAATTCTGTATAATATTTGGGTCTTCTACTCCAATCACAGCCAAAGCGGCTTTCAAATTTTTCTGAGTTTCTATGCTTAACCCCGCCATTTTCAATAGATCACTTACAAGACTCCACAATGTACTGTCCATTCCAGCTTCGGATGTGAATGGAGAAGATGACTTCATAAACAAGACTCATGTCCTGCCAGCTCGTAGGGAACGGAAATTTTCTAGCCATTTCCCCTTTCAAAAAACTGTAAAGATTCTTCATTTTTTTTACTTGTAATCATTTGTGACACAGTACCAATTCTGTATAATATTGGTGTCTTCTACTCCAATGACAGTCAAAGCTGCTTTCAAATTTCTCAGTTTCTCTGCTATTATATTTCAATAGATGGTACACTCTTACAACTGTCCATTGCAGCTTTGGATGTGAATGGAGAAGAGGACTTCATAAATAAGACTCATGTCCTGCCAACTCTTAGGAAATGGAACTTTAAGGGAATTCTGAAATGCTGGTTTAGATGTGAATGGAGAAGAAAAGTAATTTTCATCACAGTATTGCACTACAACTTCAATCACACCCAAAGCTGCTTTAAAATTCTCATTCCCATAGTGATAGACATTCACTTCTTAGTGAGATAAGCGATCAATCAAATGGGACTCTGTCCTTTAAGATCCCACAATGCAGAATCCAAATACCAGCATTAGATGTGACTAGAGAAGACACGTTCCCAAAAAATCAGCATATATGTGCATATATGTGTATATACATTCACATCCCTACAATAAATACACCGGCCGAGCTGCTGCAGAACCTCCAATGCAAGATGGGTAGGTTGCAGACTACAATCTCCTGGTAAGAGCATGAGAGACCCTCCCACAGTGTAATAATATATTATATATCCGCTCCAGGGAACTTTTCCTGAAAAATAAACCAATTCAGCCAAATATATCATAAAAAACAACTCTATTGATTCAATTTGGGATGTTTCTCCCATAATTTGGGTAAATATGATCCGTATCTGGAGTCGCCCTTTAAATCAGTGATGTCACTGACCGCTTCCGTATGGCGGTAGTGATCCCTGCTGCCACTATGATCCGCTACTGGAAAGCTATAGGAAATCCTAGCGTCTCAATGACATCCCATATGCAAACCAGACAGGCAAGGCCGCCTCCATACCTCCGCCATTACTCCTCACACCCTGATATTTCCCTTCCAAATCACCTTCTCCAGTTTCATCATCACATATATCTCTACACTTCACCAAGTATCTGGAACAATCCTAAAAAATAGCAATACAGCACCTACAAATGTCACCACCCAGCTTTCCGCAAACCCTGACCCACATACAATACCATCTATTATAGGGTCATATATATACCCACCCCTCCCCCCCTACTCCCACTGTACCCTGCTGCCAAGAAAAACGCTAAAACAATCAGGAATCGCTGACTTGTAGCAGAGTTCACCTCGTCTCCTGCATTTCCCAAGGAAACAGCTGGGATCGGGCACCGGGCCAAAGAGCTCGCATTTTACAAGCAGCAGTTTCCGGGTAACCTGGGGATCACGAGTGGTTAGAGCGCCCAGCCGGATCCCTGAACAGGATATGAAGGAGCACGGCTTATGGAGATTGCAGATAATCATCAAATATTATATAGCAAATAATCATTACTGGAATTATATGTCCAAAACTTCTCACAGCTGAGGGTTTGTTACAGTTGTATCCAGTCCAGCTAAACAGATCATCAGAATAAAAAGTATCAGTCTGGAGTCCTGATGTATACAAGCACAGGTAGGATGCATCTGTAACAAAGCCTCAGCTGTTTGTGGTGCGCAAGATTTATCATTCATTCCTATCTATGGGGTCAAGAGTCTAGTGCAGACAACGTTATATGAGCTGAACAGCCTGAACTGTAGACTGATACATTGTAGCAAACTAGCAGAGAGATCTGTGTTGAGCTCACAGAGTATTGTCTAGAATGGATACAATTGTATCTATATACAAGGATTGGCCCCGCCTCTTAGTGGTCTAAACTATTCAGAAGCCACGCCCAGTGTGAACGAAGCAATCTGCTGAAAAGCAGGATGGTTTTGGATTTGACTACACTATAATTCATGTTTTTGGGTAAATTTTCACAAAAAGCTACAGATTCTGTGTAAATAATGTGATGGTGAAGACATCTGTGTACAGAGATATTTAAGATGAAACAATCCTTTAAGTGATACAGGGGTCCCCAGGCTTCTGTGATTAAGCGATAGTCAATGACAATCTCTGCAGGAGTCTGGGGGTGTCAGGATGTGGCTCCCCTGAACTTTTCAACCTTGAGGAAAGTGCGGAGGTAGCGGCGTGATCTTGGGTTTCCACGGGATATGCAGATCAATCCCCGCTAAACACTTTTATTGATGCGCTCTTTAGAAAAGCTTAAGCTGCAGATTACACCCGGGCGACGCCTCATTAAGGGCCTCTCAGGGGGATTGTGTACACGAGCCGCCGCGCAAACACGAACCCGCAGGCTGGAAACCAACACGCAGTGCGGCACGGGTCCTGCCATCCTCAACACGACGATTAGGAACCTGCTGCCAAATGTGCAAATACAAAAAAAAAAAATTAAAATAATAAAAATGCAACTATACAACAAGCCCAAAACAAGAGGATTTTATCACATATTGCCACGGGACAAGGGATCTGCCACATCTTTTGGACTTTATGAGATTGTACACCTCTTTTACTCCAGTGGGGGGCGCTGAAGGGATCTGCCACTATTTTGGGGAATTTCTCATAGCCATGCCCATTTTCCACAACTTCTGTTAAAAAGTAGTTGACAAATTTTAGTGCAGGTCTTGATAAGACCCCTCAATAGCATTAACAGTGCAGCAGAATCAGGTATAGATAAGAGGGGGCTGAATAAGGTTAGGGGTCAAACTTGGGGATCCACATGAGGCTAATCTCACATGGGAGGTCAAAATGTGGTTTGGGGGTTCTCTCCTGGGTTACAAAAAGTGGTTTGGGGATCTGCTCTGAGCATTGGAATCCGAGCTGTGGAGTCAGAATCGGCGAGTGGACGGACTACACAAAAAATATAAAAATTATGAAATTTCCTTTAAAATGGTTGTTCTATTCCTAATCTAAGGATTTATGCCAGGAGTGGGCAACATTTATTGTCCAAGAGATAGACCGTCATACACCTCAACTTCAAAGATGCACCAACCCTACAGCACAGCACTTAACACCACCCCAGAAACCAAATAGTGCATTCAGAGCAGCCAGTAATGACACTGGAGGCCTTAGAGCAGACAAAACTGGAGACCCTAAAGCAAATAACAATAATATTGGAGAGACCCCAAAGTGGACTAATACTGAAGACTCCCAAAGCGTAAAACTATTAATACTTGAGTCCCCCAGAGCAGATTAAAAAAATTAATAAATCTTCTCCTGGCTGATCTTGTCCTCCGTGCGCTGTTCTGCTCCGTGTCCCACTGGTTGTATGCGGCAGAATCAGAACTCAGGGGACCCAGGAGCAGTACAGTACCGTTGACAAGTACTTACCTCTCCTGTGTCCTCTCCTGCTCATAGGGCAGCTCTGCTCAGTGTCCAATGCATACAACCAGTGTCAGGAGAGGACATGGGAGCAGTGAGGGCTTCTCAGCTGCACTCGCCCCAGGCTGTATGTGGCCGATCAACCACTGGTTGTGCACCCTCTTGTCTTTTAGTTAGGATCAATGTGAGTTGCACTTTATGTACATGCTCAGTAATGAACCTTGTCCATTTCAGATCAGAGGACTAAGGCACTGGGAAGGTATGGCTGCATCTATTTCAGCACTCCAGGACTGTGGAGCCAAAGTCGGTGACCATTCTGGTGCAGCTGGCGTCGGAATTGAAGTTGGGGAAATTGAGGGGTCAGAAGTTTGGCTCTGATCTGGGGGTAAGAATTGAGTTAGGGGTCTCATCTGGGAATTAGAACAAGGGTAAGGGTCTCATCTGGTTAGGGGTTTGCTCAGGGGGTTATACTTATCATTACAGGGCAAACCTTTCCCCTTCACAACTGCAGACAGAAGAAAGGAGTTAAACGCCTCCACAGCCGTTGCGCATCCTACATGTGTCACCGCGTTACACAAACAGCGGGCGAGGGATACGTAGGAGATAATCAAATAGATGACACAGAGGCAACGCAAACATGACCGCCAGGACCCCCAACACTAAACACACCCACCCTCAGCCAGCCCAGACCTCAATATAGAAAGGCTAATACACAGAGGGAGACTATGAACTGACAGCAAGCACAGGTCTTGACGTGTAAAGAAAAGAACATTTAAAACATTTCATTATGAAGACTTTTGGTGACATTTGAACTCTGACCCGGAGGTCGGAATCAGTTTAGGTCCGGTCTGGAGGTGTGGATGGGTTTAGGCGTCGGATCTGGTGGGGTGTTTGCTTATATTCTGTTCTGGGGGGGGGTCTCATCTAAATGGGGTCTAAGATGGGGGGGTCTCATCTAAATTGCCCTGCATCTTTTACATGGGACTGCTAGTAAGCCTACTATATGATCTCATGTTTTCAGGCAGCAACACTCATCGTTTCCCTGGAAGACTTTGTCATGGCTCCTGTGAATCACACTTTCCTTCCCCTGCTCCAATGTCTGATTCCAATAGAGGGAATTCTCCGGCTGATGTGAAACTACAACTCCCAGCATGGCAGACTCAGCGCAGCTGGAGAAGTGTCCCTACGTAGATCACCATGTGGCTGTCAGAACACGATGGGAGTGGTAGTTTCATCATAGATTTACAGGTGATATTGTGTCATGATGCAATAAATATTCCTACTCTGCTGTTTATCTGTACCTGGGAAAGCTGAGTGATAGCAATATACTGGATTTGGTTGTCACCCCAACTTCCCTCCCTCTGCAGTTCCCAATAAGACAATACAGAAGGGGGATAAGTGGATATCTTAGGATCTGTCCCTTTAAAAGAGCTCCTTATATTTAAAGGGGCAGACCATTCCCAGGGGAAGGAGGGAGGGGAATAGCGCCCCCTCCCACACGGCTTCACACTTTTAGTAGCTGCACTAAGCTCTCCCCCGATGGAGAAGTCACATGTTTAATACATTCCAAATTCCGTGCGCAATTCTGTTTTTATTTTTCGCCAGATTTCACACCTCCTCCTCGTCCTCCTCCTGCGGCTGCTGAAGTGGCGGAGCGCCTCAATATTAAGGAAAAATTCCAAGAGGAAGAGCGGGATATTAGGCAGCTTTAAAGCTCCAGTACAGCCGCATCTTTGTCGCTGATCACATGGATTATGTTATACAATGTATCATATCATTCCTTACTGGGTCCATTCCTAAATTGTGAATAGAATTCCCGAGGTGCGGTAAAGACTGACACCTCTACAGGAAGATGTCAGGATATTCTCTTCTCCACAGCTATGGCTCCTTCCAAAAAGATGATATCATTGCCCCGAGCACCTCACCCCAGTGCGCTATGGTCTGGAATTTGCAGCCTTTAAAAGGCGCACGTAGGGACTGTACCTTTAAAAATACACGCCCCCAAGGTGACATTTACACCCAAAAGGAATACACTTAAAGGGGAATATGCACCCCTGCAGGGGAAATTCAGTGCACCCCACCTTCTGACTACAGGGCTTAGTCATTGACTCTGTGGAGGACAAAATCAGGTCCCTATAAATGGACATGCCCTTTAATTACCTGCGCCAGCAGCAAACCGTAGACCGACCACTATGTCCTACTTATGTCAGAGCGGGATACAGTGCCTCCCTGTGATTTGTCAGAAGCAGTCACATGACAGAATAGGTGTCTATACCCTTAATCCTACATTAGTTTTCTTTCTTTCTGGGAAACCAAGCTAATTATCATGATAAGAGTCGTCACTCAGCTTTTCCAGATTCCTAAAAGGCAAATATGGAATCAGTCAGTAAGACTCTCTCTACACCTGTAGACATTGCCATTCTGGACTTCTGGAAAGTTGGGTGACAAGTTATATACGAGTTATAATAAGATTCATAATAAGATTCATAAAGTGTTCTAGGAAAGCTGGGTGACAACTTATTTATGATCTATGTACATACAGGTTGTCATCCAGCATTCCCAACCTTCTGAATGGCAAGTCACCTTATTCACAGCCATATGTCAATGGCTCCTACATCGCTGCAAACTGTCCATAAAGCTGGGTAACAACTAGTGAGCTATGATATAGCTCATCACACATCTTCCCCAGGCTCCTGAATGGCAAGTTAACCTACAGATACAGCCATATAACCCATGCTCCTCCATAGGGTCATAGCCATCCAGTCATTCAGGTTACCACACAGCTCTCCCAGGCTCCTGAATGGCAAGCTGACCTACATACATCGCCATATTGCTCATGTTCCTCCATAGGGCAATAGCCATACAGGTTACCACACAGCTCTCCCAGGCTGCTGAATGGCAACTTTATATACACATACACCAAATGCTCCAACAGTGCTGCATACAGTCCATATAGACCACATGGCTGGATGCTTAATATAGACATACAGCCATAATGAATGCCACACAGCTTTCCCAAGCTCCAGAATTTCAACACAACTTATTAAAAATATCAGCTTCTGCATTTCTGTTGAGTGTGCAAATAGGATTCCAGGAAAGCTTTCCCAGGCTCCTGAATGGCACATTAGCTTATAGTTAAACACCAAATGCTTCAGCAGTGCAGTACACCAACCACCATGCATAATACATTAGGAAGTCTGGCCATAGACTGTGACCCAGCTTTCTTATGCTCCTGAATGGCAATAGTCAGCTGACATACATCGCCCTACTCCACATTCCTATAGACAGTCTATATAGGATTATATATGTAACAATTTGATGTAGCCATACAGACTGTCACAAAGCTTTGCCAGGCTCCTGAACTGCAATTCAACTTACATTCACCACCATACTGCCCCCTGGGTAATGCTGGGTAAGCTGTGATAGCCATATAGCTGCTTTTCTCAGTGACAGATATCAGGTATAACCTAATAGGGTTATTATTAAAGGGATCCCCTCCATGAGGGACAGTAACAAACATCCGCAGGCACAGGCAAGCTCCGGGCATCATCCTGGCACACAGCTCTGCAGCGTCACCTTAAATTCTCCCTGGCAGTTTCCATTTTTAGAAACAGATAATCCTGCAGCGCACGTGGATCGCCAATCCCCAAAACAATGGTCTCCGGTGAATGAAATGCGCACAGCAACCTATAAATAAACGTAAGGCGCCATATGCCCTCGGCACAGCCCTGGCACTAAGGAGGAGGGAGCTCTGCCAGGTAACAAAGCCTGCAGGCTCCAGGACTGGCACATCACCATTGGCATCTCTCAACATATTACACAACACTGATCCAAATACCCAGCGGTGACAGTGGATATCCGAGTTATAGGATGACAGAGCCGCCACCCTCCGTGCCCGGGCACAATGCACGACATTACCTGATGTAAACATCAATAGTTAGATGTAATATACTTCACAGCTCAGGGTTTGTCACAATGTATTCACTGATTGTAAACAATGTTCATATTCACTGACAAGAAGCAGAGGTTATGACAACTAAAACAAAAAAAAAAAAATCAAGTTACAGCCCTGAATCAGAATAATGTCAAGCAGTGACCCCCCTGTGCCCTCTCCCTGGAGAACCACAAGTACCAGAATCCAAGTACTCACTACTTAAGCTTTGCAGAAGAACTACAAGTACCAGGAAATCCATAAGAGTGATGGTCCTGTGTGTTCTGATCTGACTGGCGCCCTATGGTGACTTTCACTATGCCAACTGGCTGGCAACTTCTCTTGTGCCATTCTATAAGGAAAACCTCAAATACCAGAAAATACTGACCTAGTGGTGGGACTACAAGTATCAGCATGTCCAGGCAGCTATGAGGCTTGCTGACACTTGTGGTTCATATCCTTAACCTACAAGCCAAAATAGCCAAATGAAGCATACTGGGAGTAGTAGTCCTTGTGAAAAACTACAGGTAGCAGGAAGCCATGAGTCACATGAGCCATGCTGGTACTTGTAGTACTCTTGTACTGGGTCATCCCGGAAAAACAAGTACAAAGAATTATAGAACCGAATGAGACATGCTGGTACTTATAGCCGTACCGTACAGGGATTGCCCTCCTGAAGAACTACAAGTACAAGGATGCACAGAATGAGTTGAGACATGCTGGTACTTGTGGTCCTCCTGTGCACTGGGATAGTCATCCATGGAGAACTACTTGTACCAGAAGATCAGAATTAAAATTAGACATGCTGGTACTAGTAGTCCCACTGCACTGGTATAGTCCTTATGAAGAACTACAAGTACAGGGATGCCTAGAATCAGATGAGGCATTCAGGTATTTGTAGTCCCCCTGCTAAAAGATTATCCTTGTGGAGAACAACAAGGACACCTAGAATAAGATGATACATTGTGATGCGTGTAGTCCCCCTTCACTGCCAGAGTCCCTCAATAGAACTACAAGTACAGGAAGCCTAGAATCAGGTGAGGCATGCTGGTATCTGTAGTCCCCTGCCAATGGGATTGTTCCTCCTGAAGAATCTGATGAGACATCACGGGACTTGTATGAACCTTGTAGCAAAATAAAGGTAACAGGGAACCTAGAATGAGCAGGGGCATGCTGGTACTTGTAGTCCCCTGTACTGAGATGGTCTTCTAGGTGAACTACAAGTACAATGAATCCCAGAATGAGCAGGGGCATGCTGGTACTTGTAGTCCCTGTACTGAGATGGTCTTCCTGGTGAACTACAAGTACAGGGAATCCCAGAATGAGCAGAGACATGCTGGTACTTGTAGTCCCCTGTACTGGGTGCACCTCCTGAGTAACTAAAAGAACTATGAAGCCTAGAATCAGATAGGACGTGCTGGTACTTGTAGTCCCCTGCACTGGGTGCAATTCCTGGTGAACTACAAGTATCAGGAATCCCAGAATGAGCTGAGACATGCCGGCACCTGTAATCCCGTGTACTGGGGTGGTGCTCCAGAGGAACTGCCAGGTGTCCCCATGCAGGTGCAGGGGCTCCCACTTACCTGTGCAGGGGTCCAGCGGCCGGTGGTGCCCGCTCCGGGTGTCCGGGTGTGTGCGGAGGGCAGAGCTCCGAGCCCCGTGTGATCCGCTCCCTGCACTCAGCACTCAGGCTCCGCCCCCGTCACTCAGTCACCGAAGACACGCCCCCTCCCCGGCTCTTAAAGGGGCACTCACCGCCGTTACAGACACGCCTGCTCATTAAAGGGACAGTCACCTTTCTGGATACTGTCACTGCCCTTAAATGAAATCCTTATTCTACCCTGGCCCTCTATATAAATACTCCAGCAGTATCCCTGCCACCTGCCTGGGCATCCAGCACCGGGCACACCTGCCAACATTCCTACTACATTAGTCTTCAACCTGTGGGACTACAACTCCCAGCATAATATGCAGATAAAAATGGGTGTGCAACATGGGCGTGGCCACGAGGTGCAGGGCACCCACCCATGCCCAGCACCTCATAATCAGCCATGATTAACTAGCTGCTAGCTCCTCTCCTGAGGGTGCACTGAACCCCATGGCCACGCCCACTGTGCACCGAAATGATCATTTACATAAAAGTTAACCTTTTCTTTATTCAGGAAAAGCATGTTAAAGTTGCAAGGCCAGATGTTCACCTTTAACTTCCATTTATGTTTATAACCTGCGCCCATCCCTGGATCATCCATGTTTAAAGGGATTGTCTGTAGCTTGAAAAACATTCTGAAAACTCCACCAACTAAGCTCTATTCATTTCTATACAACTGAGCGCAATACCGGCACAAGCCATGGTCGGGTGTGGCGCTGTTTTTGGAAGAAAGCAGATATGGTTTTCAACCTCAGGACAACCCCTTTAAATAAGTTTGGTGCAGGCCAAGGCATTCTGTTAGACTGATTCAGAATGACTGTAAAAGCTCCACCTCCTGGACTCTAAAAGCTCCGCCTCCTGGACTTTGTAGACTTCCAAATATCAAATCTCCCCAGTCATAGAGTATGGATTCTGGAAAATTTGGTTGACAACATGGGAGAAGTAAGGGCGGCCATATGACTTGGGAGTTATAAATCTGACTAGTTATACTATAATATATGTCTCTCTTTCTTCTGAAAATTCTGCATTACTGAAAGATTTTTGTTGTTCAGGATTCTGGTAGCGTTCTTTATGGGATTGAGAACTTGTCTACAGGGCTTAATTTATCAAAACAGTAACGTGGGCTCCGTAGCTTATAGCAACCAATCACAGAGAAGCTTTCACTGCTCAAAGTAGTCTGGCAAAATGAAAGCTGACCTCTGATTGGTCGCTATGGACTACAAAGTTAATCTCGGCCTATAATGTACACAATCCAAATAAAGCATAATGAAAGCTGCCGGCAGCCGCCATTTTGCCATCAAATATTAATGTTTGAAAATGTCCATGAAAAGTTGAGTGCCCATGTCAGGAAAAGGGTGTGATACACCCTAAAATGGGTGTGGTTTACAGAAGGACGCCACTCAAAAAAAGTCAGGGGGTGCCAGTGTCCGTCCCTAAATTTGACAAGTAAACCTTCTACAGTATTCCCATAACATACATACAACATACATATGACATGTTTCCTTGCATGGCAGCTTAGATACAGCTTAGATCTATAATGGCAGCTTAGATACAGAAACTCACATCTTTATATCACATATATGAGGGCTTAGATACAGTAGTTCAGGTCATTATATGATAGATACTTCTGTATCTGTAACTTCTGTATCTTAGATAAAGCAGCTTCGTATAGCTGATACCTCTATACAATGAGAGCTTAGATACAGCCTCTCAGCATGCATGATAATTGCATCTATAATGGAAGCTTAGATACAGCAGCTCAGCTCTTTATATCACAGATAAGGTCAAATTTATCCCAACTTGCACGCATAAAAACAGGTGTACAAGCCGTGATTTAATCTCAATTTCTGGCGCCAGCAATTTCTGGGACCATCTACGCCGGTTTGGTGGTGGTTTGGGGTGGCATGGGGCATTCCTGCCTCTCACCTGCCCACTGCTGTCTATTGCTCAATTCTACACCTGGCATAGAAGTGCACCTCGTCGCCATGCTGCCGCCGGCTGGGTCGGAGGCACTGTCATATGCTGTCGCAATTAGCGTTAGCCTATAATAAATGTGCCCCATACATCTATAATGGCAGCTCAGCTCTATATATGGTAGATACCTCAATAATGGCAGCTTAGATACAGCAGGTCAGCTCTGTGTATGGTTGATATGCGTAAAGTTTCATTTCAGCTCTATGTATAGGACATATCTTTTAAATGGCAGCTTAGATACAGCAGCTCATCTCTATGTATAATACATACACAATGTACAGCAGCTAAGCTCTATATGTATGCATATAATAGATGTCACTTGTATACAGTGAGACATAATTTCTCTCCAGTTACATCTAGTAACTTCTTCTGCAAAAGTAGTGCTGAGAATTGGGTAAAATCTCCATTTTGCGGGTAAAGGGGTTTTGGCTGTGTCATGGGCAATGGCAAAAAGGGCGCGTTTTGGCCTGAAAATTTCACGGAGCACACAGCAAACCGATATCCCGCTACTCAAATCCAAAGTATTGTGACAAGTATAAAGGTTAATGATCTCTAGACAGGGGAGGGGGACATATGTGGAAAACAGGGGGGAGGATTTTGGTATATAGGCCCAATCAAAATTACAACCACTGCGACCCCTATAGTTGCACCACTGAGTATAGACTTATAAGGTCTCTACCGATTGTCATGATGATGGACAGATATAAAAATATATTGCTATTGGTCCTAGGAAGCGAGGGAAAGGGTTAACATGAATAGGATTGCATGTATATGATCACACTCCTGGTAATATGGCATAGATGATCTCAGGCTGGCGCTGTGTATGGCGACCTTGATGTGGTGACCTTGGAGTGCGGCGTGATGATACAATGGCCGTGTTTTCACTTCAAGCTGCCAAAAATGTTCTATATAATCCCCATTGTCTTCTGGGAAATCTGATTCTTCCTTCCTACGAACGGAGGAACAATCGTGACGTGAATGTTCTGAACGCAACGTTTACCGCCAACATTGTTGCGCAGACCAGATACTAATGCGGGAGGTGTGTGACCTGATACTAACATCAAGGCTGCTGCCCCCTCATCCGCACCTGCAACAATCAGACCGTGAAAATAAAAAATCAGTCCTTACATCTGTAAAATGGTAAAAATTAGCTTCAGTCGTTGTCTGCCCATCACCGGCCAAAAATGTCAAAATGTTATGTCAATGTAACCTATGCCCACATAATGCCAACCACTGCACCATGACCATGCTAGAACAGCACCATAGCAGTGCCATAATAGCGCCAGGGTTGGTCTTACACTGGGTGGGGCTGTGTGTGATACCCATCATTAGCTCCCATTTGTCTGACAATTGTCTCTCATACAGCATTTCCCAAATAATTCTTCCATAAAGTTGAACATTACCTTAATACAACCAGCATGCAGTGCTCAGATAATACCACTATATAGTGTTAATCAGTAATAACAATATACATTTATCAAAAAACACCAACATACAGTGCTCTGATTATACCATTATGTAGTGCTTATAAATAATAACAACATACAGTGCTCTGATTATACCATTATATAGTGCTTATAAATAATAACAACATACAGTGCTCTGATTATACCATTATGTAGTGCTTATAAATAATAACAACATACAGTGCTCCGATTATACCATTATGTAGTGCTTATAAATAATAGCAACAAACAGTGCTCAGATAACATCAACATACAGGGGCACATTTACTTACCCGGTACATTCGCGATCCAGCGGCGCGTTCTCCGACGCTGATTTGGGTCTTCCGGCGATTCACTAAGGTAGTGCGCCCATTGTCCACCAGGTGTCGCTGCTGCGCTGAAGTCCGTCGGAGTTCACCAAGCTAGCCTGGGTGCAGGTAAGTGCGTGTCATTAAAAAAATACGGCGGTTTTTCCGAATCCGTCGGGTTTTCCAACGGCCAGGCCCCGATTTCCGTCGCGTGCATGCCGGCGCCGATGCACCACAATCCGATCGCGTGCGCCAAAAACCCGGGGCAATTCAGGGAAAAACGGTAATATTCAGGAAACATGATGGAAAAACGCGATTCGGGCCCTTAGTAAATGACCCCCACAATGCTTAGATAATACCGTTACCCTGTGCTTATTAATATCGCCAACATACAGTGATACAACATACAACATACAAAGATAATACAAAAAGATTAGGAAAGCTACCACCAGGATGAAGAATTGTAAACTGAGCACACTAACATACTGGCGTGTGCCCCCTCTGGCCGGATCTGCTCTTCTTTTAGCTTCTTATGCCCTTGATTTTACAAAAAAAGGCTTTCAAAATTATGCAAATGAACCTGAGAGCCTCCAGGCTCAATAAACAGCTATGGAGCCAGTAGCCCCACACGCTCATTTGCATACATTCTTTTGAATTTTCTTGTGCCAACAAGAGCATTAGAAGGCAAAAGAAGAGGGGACGCACACCAGCATGTAAGTCTACTTGGTTTACAAACCTTCATCCTAGTGGTAGATATCCGTTAAATAATACCAACCTACAAGAAAGAACCATAGATGTCACCCTCATGGGCACACAGTAGGTATGTACAGACCAGCCTTATTATTGGGCTTTCTGGTACTTGTAGTGCCTCCCGCTCCTATAGATTGCCGCCATTGCTTGTTATTATAAAGCTCAATGATATGAAACACCTCCCGCTGATTGATGAGCTCAATATATGTGGGGCCCCTGTGCGGAGACCATGGCTCGGGGCGGCACTATTTCCAGTGGAGCATTGTATTGTAAACTCATTACACACATAATGTCTCCTGAGAGGGTGCGCTGGCATATGGTACCCGCTAGCACAAAGACAATCCTCCCATAATACACCGCTCTGCAAGACAAATCTGAAGATGAAAACTGGAGACATAGATAAAACATTAATCTCCTGAAATACTCTGCGCTGCTGGAAGATGAATACTGGAGACATGGATGTAACATGGGAGAAATAATGCACAATCAACTCCTGAAATACTCTGCGCTGCTGGAAGATGGATACTGGAAACACAGATGTAACATGGGAGAAATACTGCACAATCATCTCCTTAAATACTCTGCGCTGCTGGAAGATGAATGCTGGAGACATAGATAAAACATGGGAGAAATACTGCACATCCCCCTCCTGAAATACTCTGCGCTGTCTGGAAGATGAATACTGGAGACACAGGTGTAACATGGGAGAAATAATGCACAATCAACTCCTGAAATACTCTGCGCTGCTGGAAGATGAATACTGGAGACATGGATGTAACATGGGAGAAATAATGCACAATCAACTCCTGAAATACTCTGCGCTGCTGGAAGATGAATAATGGAGACAGATAAAACATGGGAGAAATACTCTACAAACCCCATCCTGAAATACTCTGCGCTGCTGGAAGATCCAGTTTCCTCCACTATGTAACTCAGCCTGTAAACTCTCTTTGCACTGTCTTCTCCTGAAATACTCTGTGCTGCTGTGTACTACATACCATCCTCCCAGGGATATGCAGCCAGGGCCCTGTGAGCACTGACATCCACAAATACACTGTACTCCTGTAATAGATGTAGTGTCCTCCCCTGAAATACTCTGTGCTGCTGCGCAAGTCAACTCTGAATATTCTACAACATAAACCTCTGTTTGTGAACTTCAATACTCTCTAATCCTCTGTGCTGCTGTGAACACTCTTTGAGAGATCTAAAAGATGTTATTTTTGCGGGGTTGCAGTCCTTTCCTAAATCCTCTTGTGCTTCCATCCACATGTAGGAAACACCTTATATGGTAGATTAGGCAGAGATCCTATACACAATGTACTGCTTCTTGCAGTGTGTATGGCCTCATGTGTCCCCCACATCCAAGGCGGCTGCTGATTATTCGCCACCCCCCTCAGCCCCGCGCTGTAATCAGCCAGCGACACCTGCATTACGGCACACTAATGCTGATCTCATGTGTGACATCCATTGTTGGAGTGACTCAGCTTCACTAATTGATAAATTGTTATATTCATTGATTCAAGTGGGAATAGTAGCCCTGAGCCATCACAGGGGCATTATATAATCAATAATACAGGAGGCACTGATTCACTGCAAGTGATGGACCCCACAGTGACTCAAGTGCCATCACCAATGATCAAAATGGCAGAGACATCCTCATCCTCCCACCTGGCATCTTCTCATGTAGCACTTTGAGGCCAAGGTGTAAGAATATTATAACCTTTTACCTGTAGCCACCACTAGGAGGAGCTCACTACATATTAATTATACACTCACTACTAGGGATGCTCCTCACATACAGAATATACACAGCCACAAGGGGAGCCAGGGCCCTGTGAGCACTGACATCCACAAATACACTGTACTCCTGTAATAGATGTACTGCCCTCCCCTGAAATACTCTGTGCTGCTGTGTACTACATACCATCCTCCCAGGG